>MU223792.1:1187654-1206196 GCA_018584345.1 Thuja plicata
AAGTGCTTAACTCTTCTCCTAGGAGTCAGCCGACTTGGGCCACCCAAGAGGCTTATTATTTTATAATAAATAAATAATAAATGCTTATTATTTATTATTACAAAATCGCACTTTATCTCTTTATATACATTAATTAATTATTTCATTTTGACAAAGGGTAATTAATAATAATAAATATATTACCAAAATATATTCTATCATTATTTCCTTAATTTTGTCCTCTTATTTATTCCATAAATAAGCGTTGATCTTGATCGTAAAGGCCATAATATTAACAATTTTAATAATTAAATATGGAGCAAATAATATAAAAGAATATATTATTATTAAAGACCAAGTCGGCCAGTTCTTGAGGGAAAGAGTTATGACTCTCCAAGAGTCATCATTATGTATAAATAAAGAGAGTAGATCTGCTCAAGGAACTGGCTGAAAACATAATGTGATAAGTACTTGAGCAGAATTACAATTGCATATTCTTAATCATTTTCATCCTCTACTTGAGCGATTTATTTCAGATCACTTAGAAGCAAAATTCAAGGTTGGAATTGGAAGAAGAAAAGCAGATCCATAGAGCAAACTAGAGCAGATATTGAAGTGTGAACTATACCAATCTGGAGCAGACCTTGATAGTGAATTAAAGAGCAGATTGGAAGCTACTAAGAGCAGAAAACTAGGGCAGAATTCAAGCAGCCCTAAAGGTCGAATTAGGGCAGAATTAGAGCACCCTAAATGGGCGAATTAAGGCAGATCAAGAAGGGCGAACTAGTGCAAATTGGAGCAGCCCTAGAAGATCGAATTGAAGAATACAAAGTGCAGATTTGAAGCCAACAAAAGGATAAATTCAGACCTTCAAATCCGGGTATTATCTTTCTTTACTTGAGAATATTTATTATATCCTGTGTCTTAGTAATTGAAAGACCTCTATAGATTGTATATTGCTTGCTATAATCTTAAAACATTAACATTAGGGTTTTTGGCATTTGTTTAAATGAAAAAATACTCAAAAATACACTAATTCGCTCTAAAAACGCCACGTCTCCATTGGATTCGACAAGATTCACAGTTGAATAGCCACGTCATCATAAAAAATGTTCAGTAATAAAAAAATTGAACATTGTCAGATTCCACAAGGATTCCTAAACGTATCCAATTTCGATACGTACCACACCAGAATCGCAAGGCAAAACATTAAGTACCTGTAACTTAGGCTTTAACCTAACTTTATGAACTTGTATAACTCTAACCACACCTATTGTATACCCAAACCTATGTCTCACCACCTAAACCTATTGTATCAATTTCTCCATGTGTCCACAAAGGTGTATTGGGGTTAATTTTGACAAAAGCTGGTCAGTGAAGCTAGAATTGGCTACCATTGTAACAATGTAATCCCTACAAGCTCCCAACAAATTTAAAAAGCAAACATTAAACAATATGTTCTAGACTAAAGCATCCAAACAAACGCAATCAAGTTCATAAATCAAAAACTCAAACTGCAATAGTTTATAAATTGGAAACTCAAATAGGTGTAGATTAATTTAATGTGATAGTTAGCATGTAATAAACTAGCACTTGCACCCAAAGGAGGTGCAAGGGGTACGCCGATAGATTTTTGAATTGAAAGCATAAATGAAGATTTAGATAATAAAAGGAAGTGTATAAAATTGAGGGTATAAAAACATGTAACATTGTAGAAGCAAGACTTGTACATTATAGCATCCATTTTGGATGAATTGCTTGAACATGAGATGGTAGATGGATGTGAAAATCTTGAGAGTCCCACTAATAATGTATGTTTGCTATTGGTTAATTTGAGAAAAAGATTTTATATGATCTAAGCTATCATAGGCAAAAATGAGTATCAATTTCAGCTAGTCAAACATTTATGCTTCAAGCCAACAAAGTTGTTCCCAATTTAAACTTTGTAGTTATGACAGTGGATGATGATGGCTTATATTTTGCCATTGCAACAAATTCATCACTTTTGGAGAAATGCGCATGGCCCATTTTCTAGTTAAAAGTGAAGATGTTACTTCTAAGAAGGTTGGGGATAGCGATCTCAAAGAAGACATGGAAATAGGGTCACAAGATGGTAGCCAATTGAATCTGTTTGAGTCTGAAACTGATTTGATGGCCAAAATCACGGGTTAGCATAAGTTGGGTGAACGTATAGAGAACAAAGATAAACATTTAAGTGAAAATTTAAGAAATGTGCCAACTATACATATAGATGAGGCATCAAAAAACTGTGAGAAGGATAAAGTTTGTAGTAAGTATAGGGATTGTCATGAATTCTGCTCGGATTAGTGGGAATTGTTACCTATGGAGAAGATGGCAGATAAAGAGCAAAAATCACGTGAACATTTTTTTAGATTTCCTTCCCTTGCAGGCCATAGTGAATCAGAAGTAGACAATATAGAGTTAGGTGATGGAAACAAACTCTATAAAATGAGTGATCAACATGTTGAGCTTCATGACAGTGCTGCAGGAAAGGGTCATAAGTTATTGAATCCAACTCTTGAAGGCTTGATTAAGGGACTTAAGTTATTGAATCCAACTCTTGAAGGCTTGATTAAGGGACTTGAAAACCTTAAACAGGAGCATAAATAAGAAGTCCCTCAAACAAAAGGTCATTGTCTGTAAGTTTTCTAACCACTAATTTCTCAGTCATTTTTTTTTAATTTCATTTTAGGGCTATAAATTCAAAATCTCAAGTAGTCTTAATTAAAAATTAATCAATAATGCAAAGAGGAGAATCCTTGCTTCCGGTACAATCCTGAAGAAGAGATACATATGAATAAAGAGACAAATGCAACAATTTTCCACATGGATATTGATTGGGGTGGAATAATGCCAAAAGAGCCCATTAATGGTGTTAGGAGGTTGTGAGTTTTTATGAACCTATAAAAATAATCTCATGCTTGCACGTAGACATTATACATTATGATGCGCTAGAATATTGTTGTGTCAGTTGTGGAAATTGAATTGCCTCAAGTTGACATTGACGGAAAATTTATAGTAGTGCGGACAAGTTTTGTAAATCATAATCAACAATGTATCACTTTTTCATTTCACCAAGGATGTGGGCCATCGCCATCATTGCAGCAAAACCATGATTGCAAAATTGTGTAGTAATACAATATGATTTATTTGATGATATGATATATTCAAGAAAGCCATTAGTCATAATTTGAAATTTCCATGGACTAAAGCCATATATTCACACGCTTTTGAACACAATCCATCCACTTTCACAAGATATGACTCAAATTTTAGAAACATAAATAAATTGAATATGTCATATACATAGCTGACAGAATTTGAGGGCACCAGCTACGGTGCTTACTATTTGCACCGGTTCAAACCATGCCCCTTCTTATGGTCATCTATGCCATTACGTGACAACGTGACTACTCCTATACGTGCAACTAATAGTACTTGTAATGTCCAATTAGACCGTATCCCAATTTTGAATTGTTAAGTGGATATATTATTTTAAGGGAAAAGTGAATATTAAGGTTTTTATTTTATTTATTTTATGTTTTTAATTTTTTGTTATCTTACTATGTCTTTTTTCTATTTTATGTTATCTTATGAGATAATTTTGAAGTTCAAAATTGTAAACGATAAAAGTTATAAATTAACTTATTTTTATTTTTTTTCTAGATAATTTTAAAGTTTAAAATTTTAATAAAAGATAAGAAAAATTAAATTTACTATTTTATTTGACATATTTAAATTTTAAATTTTTAACTATATTTTTAGAAATTTTAATATTGGCTATCTTAATAACACAATATATCAAGAATTATATTAGATATTTAAAATATTTAAAATTTTATTAGAAATTAAGGAAATTTTTACTATTTTGATGGCAATATATCATTATGTCTGTATGTTTATTAATTGATGTTTGATACATTTAACAAAGTTAGAAAATTACATGAAATATTTTTATAAAATGAATGTGATGTTATATATATAGTTATATTGTTGTTTGATATATAATGTCTTAGATATAGTTAAGTTGTTGTTTGAAATGACTTAGTTATTAAAATGACAAATAGATGTGTTGGATTAGAATCTAAGGTTAAACTATTTTAAAATTGTAAATAACTATTGTTTGATAAATTATCATAAATGTTAATGGATAAATTACTAATAATGAAAAATAATAATAACAATTTTTTTTTCTTCATATTTATAAGTACTTAAAAGTATGTTTATAAATTTATATATAGTCTTATAAGAGTTATACATGTATTCATAAGTACTAATAAGAATTTGTAGATGATATATGAATGACTTGGATATACTTAAATTGTTGTTTGATATATGAATGACTTAATTATTAAATGATAAATAGATGTGTTGGAATAGAAACTAAGTTAAAAGTATTTTAAAATAGTAAATAACTATTGTTTGGATTAGAAATGTAAGTGTGTACACTAATGTATATACATACATTTCTCTAATCTAAATGATTCAAATATTTATAATTAAATATATTGATATGTTGGGTTTTTTCATAGTAAGAAAGTAGAGAGAGTATAACAATAAAGCAGAATTAAAAAATAGTAAACAGGTGATGTATCAAACATCAATTAATTATATTTATAAATGTTCAAAAAATTTAAATATAAACCTATAAACATAATGATATATTGCCATCAAAATAGTAAATATTTTCTTATTTTCTAATAAAATTTTAAATTTTAAAAAAATCTAACATAATTTTTGATATATTATTCATATTTGTATTTATTGCTTCAGCAATTTCTGCATATCCCAATTTCTTCAATAAAATCCCCCAAATTTAAAAAAAAAATACGGACTGTTTCCAAAAAAAATTTGTGCATAATCTGCTATATTTCACACGGAAGCAGGGGAGAAGCAGTGGATGTTCAACATACAATTGTTACATTATAGTTGGTGCATAATCTATTATTTCACATTAATGTAAGGAAAATGTATTAATATGAATGCTAAATACAAACAGATATGAATCACTCTTTTAGTTTCTGCCCAACGGAATCACATTTATATTCCATACTCATTTGCATTGGAAATGCCAGTGCCATTATTGAAAGAAAGGAAAAAAAATTACAGCCTGCTCTGTCCCTAATTTCTTTTCAGAGCATTGCCAAAAATGTCCATTCAAATAAGGTCGAGAAATCCATTCTTTCATCATCGAGAAGGGAATGAGTAAAAGCTCTGAAAATAGATATTGGCTCGATTCTGTCAGTCGCCACAGTTGAAGAGGACGATTGTAGCCCATACCTTTAATGATATTAGTTGCTGACAATGCCTGCCGCTATTAGTTTCTACAACGACCTTGCTTGCCATTAGGACTCAGAGACGAAACCCATACTTTGATGCAAATAATAGTTAAGAAGTGTTGTAGAGTACACGTAAAGTAGTATGGGACATTTATACAATCAATAAAGGACCATGTCACCCTAAAATATCATCTAAAAACCATTTCCTGTTAGCAGAAAACTATTTTTTGATAGTTGTTTTCCAGTGTGAGACAAATTCCGGTTGCAAGCAACCTCAGAGGGGAAGCCTATCGGCTAAATATGAAGAACAATAAATGCAAAGTTCAAGGTTCTATTCTAATTTATTATTATATAAATAATATAATTTAAAATATATTGTCAAGTTTTATTATTTTTTTAAATTTTCGCGTATTTTTTTTCATCCACAAAATTGTTTCACTATATTTTATCATCCACAAGATTGTTTCACTGTGTTACAAGAACACAGAAGTCTATATGAAGTAGAAGAAGAAGAAGAACTTTTAACGTCCATGAGACTAAACATTAAATAGTCTATTGGACAATCAAGTGTGCAATCTTTGGCTTAAGTAGTTTAGTTCTTTTTCTAAGCAAGACAATGATGAGCTCCCCCAATTTCTCAATAGCCCCTTGTTGAAAATAATTTCTCCTAATGTCGCTATAAGTATCACATTCCAAAATGAAGCCTCTTTAGATTCAACTGTCCAAAAAGTGCAAAGAACACACAGATCTCTTCCTTAATTTCTTTGGGCCATTTTCACCATCCATTCCATATCTAAGTTAATGAGAGTTAGTTCTCAATTGAACATACCATTACCATTGCTAATTTTATTGACCAATTGAACTACTTCAGAATGTAGGTCAAACACTCCTGAAATAAATAATCATTAACAAAACACCAGCTAACCTAAAAATACCATTACTTTGCCAAGTCACACAAAATGCCGAGGAGGATGCCTGCATAAAGCAAGGAGAATGGCCAGTCATATGTTACAAAGTTAGCCTCAAAAGCCACCTGTCCGTCATATAAACCAAATTTCTCCGATCACTCTGTTTCATTGCCCCTAATTCATAAAACCGCGCCTGCCACAGAAAATTCTATGAAGGATTCAACAACAAGGCGGCCATGGATTCGCTGCTACAATTGCTTGTAACATTGATCATTTTGTTTGCAGCAAATATTTGTGAGTGCCGCCATCAAATTTCAGACGGATCCATAAATTTATCTGAGAAAGAAGGTTTTATAGGGGTTAATATCTCAGAAAAGGGCCTTAATTATGCGAGAGACCTGCTGGTTGATGAGGCTCTCCAATCTTTAGTTCCTCTGCACATACCAGATATGAGAAAGACCGTCAAGATTCGCTATATTCTGGACCTCAAAGCCAAAGTATACGACGCCAGTATTGCCAACATCAGCGTCTTTTCCTCCAAAATTATTTTGGGGAAAACAGGAATCAGTATCATAGCTTCTCAAGTGGAGGTGAATCTGAGCATGAAGTGGAAGTATTCGTACACAACTGGAGTATTTCCCATCACTGTCTCTGATAAAGGAAGGGCTTTTGTCCAGGTACGGCCTGTCTTTGCTTCCGCAAATTGTAGGTTTTGATTGGATCATTTTGCAAATGCTTTGTCCTCAGTATGTACAGTCTGCTCTCGTTTTTATTATGTAGATAAGATTTGATGTACAAATTTGATATGGAGATCAATCACCCCAAACCAGATCAGAAAATGGTTTTCAGGTATCTTGTATACAGGTGTGAGACAACTTCCGGTTGGAAGCCACCTCAGAAGGGAAGCCTATCGGCTAATTAGATATTTCATAATCGTTTATATTCACAATAAATTTAATATAGAAAGGAAATAGTTTAGAATTTTATAATTTAGATTTTTCAATGAAATTCAAACATACAGCAATACTTTAGTGTAATCATAAACATTCAAGATTTCATGAACTAGTAATAATTCATTTTGTGATTTAGTGTAATTTTATTCTGAGTTTTATTTAACAAATTTCAAGTTTCTAAGTTTCTGCATTGGTTCACGGCGATCACAGACATGAAGGTTTAGTGCCTTTGTTTGACAGACCTTTCCTTTTGCAAACATGGCTTTGATAGCTTTCTCCATAATCAGAGGTGCTTTCTTCCCCTTAACCACTTGTATCAATGAATTTTATTCATCAACCTATTTATAATTAACCATGGTTTGTAGTAATTGGCAATCTCTAATTGCTTGTTTTTTAATTATGGAACCACTTCACTAAATTGTTGGAGGCCTGGTGAATAAGTTCAAAAGGAAAGGGATTGTTCAAGTGTAGAAACCCATGCTATCGAATCAGCAATAATATTATCTCTCTTGCAATTGTGCCTGAAACAACAACAAGAGATTACAGATTCCATAAGCTAAAACCTCAATCCCTGAAACCCAACTAGAAATTCTGATATATTTCAATTTGGAATCAACACCTTCTGATGGCGAGGAATTAGAAATTCCAACATAAGGGGAAGCTCCATTGCTGTAGCTCTAAAGCTGAAACAAATGATGCATGCCCCAACTGCCTTGGAC
Source organism: Thuja plicata (assembly GCA_018584345.1). Lineage (NCBI taxonomy): Eukaryota > Viridiplantae > Streptophyta > Pinopsida > Cupressales > Cupressaceae > Thuja > Thuja plicata. The sequence continues at coordinate 1,195,514 of MU223792.1, forward strand.
ATTGAAGATCCCACACTACTAAAATCTTTGGAATTCTCTCAACACAATTTAACTGGTTATTTGATGAAAAAGACCTAACTGGGGATTTCTCTTGTAAACCCGTGTAACCTTAGAATCCACGAGTTCTGCAGTAATTTTGTGTCCTTGCAAGTGCCTTAACAGCTGCAAAATGGGAAGCAACGTCAACCTATTTATAAATAACTATAGTTTCTTGTGCAAGATGTTTGTGGTAATTGGCAATCTCTAATTGCTTGCTTTTAATTTCTGGAACCCCTTCAGTAAATTTTTGGAGGCATGGTGAATCATTCGGAGTGGATAGGGATTGTTTGAGTGTAGAAACCTGTGCTACCAAATCAGCAACAATATTATCTTTCCCCTGCAATTGTGTGTAGAATAACTAAAGAGAAATCATAGATTTCATAAGCTAAAGTCTCCATTCATAATACCCAACTAAAAATGCTGATATATTTCAATTTGGGAGCCAATACCATGCAATGGCAAGGAATTAAACATTCCTACATAAGGGGGGGCTCCATTCTTGTAGCTCTAAAGCTGAAATGATTGATGCACGCCATAACTGCCTTGGACATCAAAGATCCCATGCTACTAAAATCTTTGGAATTCCCTCAGCCACAAATTAACTGATTATTTGATGAAAAAGACCTAGCTATGGAATTTTCTTGTAAACCCATGCATGACCTTAGAATCCACGAGTTCTTCAGTAATTTTTGCGCCGTTATACATGCCCTAGCAACTACAAAAAGGGAAGCAGTGTCAACCTGTTTATGAATAACCATGGTTTCTTGTATAAGATCTTTGTGGCGATTGGCAATCTCTAATTGCTTGTTAATTTATGGAGCCGCGTAATTAAGTTGTTGGAGGCATAACGAATCAATTGGAGTGGATACGGGTTGTTCGAGCTTGAAAATCTGTGCTATCAAATCAGCAATAATATTGTCTTCCTCCTGCAATTTATCCTGGAACAATGACAAGAGATCACAAATTTCATAAGCTAAAGCCTCAATTCCTAATACCCATCTAGAAATGCTGATATATTTCAGTTTGGGAGTCAACAACTTGTGATGGCAAGGAATTAAACATTCCTATGTAAGGGGGAGCTCCATTCTTGTGTTGAATTCTTGAGTAGCAGCGAGATAGATCTGTTACTTCTGATGGTCTCCTCTTGTACCTGAGTCAATTTTTCATTCATCTTCAGCTATCATATTTTTCCTTATTCCTGTTGCCTTCTATGTCTCTCCATTCGCGAGCTGCTACAGAAGTATTTTATATTCATTATGCTCTCTTCTGCTTATGATCGTGCATAATGATATGGCTTCATCTCTGTTGTGAGTACGTGGTCTTCACATGTATGCATGTGGCGTCCTCACTGCTGGCTTCGATATTTCTCTCTACCATTTTATTTCGCAGCGAGAGAGTTAATGATTGCTCCATTATGGTCGACGGTTATCCTTCCTCCGTCAGTTCAAGTTCTCAATGGCATTTATTGTTATGTCGGTTCATTATGATTGTATTATGGTGCATGATCGATGTTGGTGGTATTGGGATTTATTTTGGGAAGTGAGATTTACCTCTGTTGTTGCCGTGAGTATTGTGTTGGCTGTAGAGGCAATAGTTGAAAGAGAAAATTTCTACTGTGTGTTCCGTGTGTATATTTGCTGTGCGTGCAAAGTCTTGTTCGCATGTGAGAAATTCTGTGCACTATCAGAGATATTGTGAAGAAGTTTTGATTATCAAGAGTCAACTATATTCACTGTGTATATGCAGAGAAAGTCGTATTTGTCTTCATTTGGCAAATACGTATGTGTTTAATTGCTACTAGATAGCAGTGTGTATTTTGATCGTCATATGATCATTCGTTATTTGGATTTCTCAGTATATTGTATGCAGCATAATCGCTGAGAATTATTTATTTGTTTGATTAACAATAAGTTGAGGTCAATCACAAAGAGGAACATTTTGTGTGTTTGAATTCAATCTAAATAAAGGCATTATTTTTGGTGGGCTGGGTTGTTTCCCTTGGTGAGGAGGGTTTTTCCCAGGATTAAAATCGTTAATTTGTTTTCTGAGTTTTGATATCATTTATTGCATTATTTATTTCTAGTTCATAAATTTAACATCTTGTAGCTCTAAAGCTGAAATGATTGATGCATGCCTTAACTGCCTGGGACACTGATGATCCAATGCTACTAAATCTTTGGAACTTCCTTAGCCACAAATTTACTGGTTATTTGATGAAAATTACCAAGCTGTGAATTTCTACTGTAAACCCTCGTGTGACCTTAGAATCCACAGTTCTTAGTAATTTGTGTCCTTGTACATGCCCTAGCAGCTCCAAAAAGGGAAGTGACCTGACCCCCTCGCAAACCATGAGATTATCTGGAAATTTATACCCTCAATTTTTGTGAAAACAGTAAATAGCAAATGCATCTGCCAACAAAGTCCCTTATGTAAAAAGGAAATCCTATTGCAACCTACAGCACGTAAGAAAGAGATTCACACACAACATGAAATCTGCAAAAGAAATCATGAAAATAACTTCCTCGGTTCCTCCACTCCATGCAAAAATTTGAAAATCCCAAGGTTCACTGATGGATTTTATTCAAGTCTGCAGGGTTTAATCAATATACAAGATCAAAATGAATACTTTTATCCAAACTGAGCACCTAATTCAAATCCCTTTCGAGTTTTCAATGTTGCGCACAACCTTTTCAACCTTATTACTAATAAGCGAAAGAAATAAGTAACAAATAAATCATGACAAAGCAAAGATTTCAATTCAAGAGTTTTCCAAGTCAAGGAGAAGAGAAGATGAACCAAGTAACATATTGTTACTATTTATCAATTTCTTGAAAGTTGAAACAATGTCAATCTAAGCTGCAACAATCCTAGGCAACTGATATGAGGTGAACACATCAGATATTTCTTTATAAGTACTGAAGCTTTGTATAATTAATTTTGAAGAGGATAGAAGCACTTCTGGTTTGTCCTAAATTTTGGATTCAAGCCCAAGAACAAAAAAGATTATTTATTACGGAGTCACTTCAAAGTTAAAATTATTTATCAGAGAGGATTCAGATTTGTACCGGTTGCTCTACATGGTCCTTCCAAAACGCAATTGTGGAACCCTTTCCTTCATCGAACCAACGATCAAGATCCGTACTACCCGTCAACTTACTATGACGTAGAAGCCACCCTGAACAAGCTGCAAGACCAACAGCACCTCCTGCAAACCTTAACCACAATCTTGCTGCCCTTCTTGGCCTTCTGTTTTTTGAAACCTGAATGACGACAGAAAAAAATGAAAAACAATATACTCTTGGATATTTTGTGCTCTTGCTAATGCTATTGATGTGCAAGAAGAGCACCAAAGATGCTCCTGCACCAGCATATAATATGAATAAGCTGCAAAAAACCAAATGTTTGAGTAATATATTGCACTTGAATGATTATAGGTGTGAAATGGTAAAATACGTGTTTAAGAGTTAATTTTTTGAATGACTTTTGCAAAACAAAAATAAGGAAATTCCTCTACCACATTTTTCTCTACTAATCAATATCAAATATAAATCTCTCCAGATCCGCTGAATTCTCAAGTTGATAGTACCATTATTAGTCACAATTCACCTCTTAGGACATGATCATATCACTCTACCCCATATAGTATAAACAATTTGACATGAAGCCAAATCTGCACATGATCAAGCATTGCCTGGAAAAGTGTAAAAATTAAGGTCTATTGTTTTCCTTTTTTTTAAATGTCAAACCAAGTAAATCAGTCAAATGTTGGGTTCAGAAAAATCCATGTAAAACTTGGAAGCTCAGAAACACCTACGATAACAAATTGTTATAGAACTAAATGTCAGTGAAAGTACTCAAGCATTCTTGCAGCGAAATTTCATCAGGTTTAACTGGATAACCTAAGGGATTAGCAGTGGAATAGCTTAACCATTGTTTTTGGTATAGCAGTTTGGGTCCTTGAGCTCTGCTCAGACTTCAAACGATCTCATGTAATAGTCTTGTAATTATTAATAAAAAACTCTTGCTGCATCTTATAGAGCAAAAAATCTATATATTATTTATTGCAATATAATTTAAAAATTAATTTATGGCATTATTTTATATGAATATGCATATATATATATATATACACACACACACACTTCTCCAAGACATTGTTGGATCGACCTACCACACTCACATACCCATACCTAATTCAGTAACTTTGTAATATATTCTATAAATTCAATATATATGTGTGGTTTTAAAAAATAATTTTTAAAAATGTATTTTCAAATGTTAGATAAAGTTGCGTTATTGCCGAGTTTTTCCCCACTTTTTAAAAATTTTGGGCTTGCCGAGTTTTCGCCAACTCCAAGTTTTTAAACTATGGGCCATACAACCCATGCTTAACTATCACAATTTATAACAAGATTCAAATAATGTTGGATAGAATCATTTTTTCAATACATCACTCTACATGGATTTCCAACATACTATCAATAAGAAAAATGAAAGGCAAACCAAGGATAGGTGCGTATTTCATAAATCTAAACCTAACTTCGTTGAAGGATAATTATCCTTTGCCTATTATGGATCATAATCTATAGTCACCAACTCCAAGATGTTGTCATTACTCTATTGTTTCTCAAGATAAAAGCAAATTGTGGTACTAACAAATGTTCAGCCCAAGACGAAACATTTCCTTATGACAGGATGCCATTTGGATTAGTGAAGGCAAGAGCAACGAATTTAGCAATTGGTGATCTCAGAGATAAGGTGATTGAGGTCTATTGAAATGATTTCATGGTTCTCTAATAAAAGGTAATCATCTCAATCATTTTTTCATTATGTTATTTGACCACTATATATTTCATGGAGCTTTCCTTTTATGGTTGCTGTAACAAAGAAGAAATAGATAGGTCAACTTTGATTTAGTATTTCATATTTATGTGAAACCCCAAGGAACAATTTGTCCACTGTTTATAGAAACAAACTTTTTTTTCATTTAGGGGTATTTTTGATCGGAAAGTCTCCCCTATGAATTTGAAGAGAGGATTTCCTCATCCACTGTTATGTTATATGTTATCATGAAAGTGAAAATTTAAAACACCAACAGTTTTCATATACACTTACTAAGGTAAAAAACTAAAGACAATTCCCAGTGCATTAAATAAATTTAGACAGTAAAAAGCAAAATATAATTATTTTTGCACACGAAAAATGCAGAGAAAAATAGGCTTTCTTACAAAATGAGATAAGCATAGGTTGAGCCTCCTTAGGTTAGAAACTATCAGTGTTACTATATGTTGTATCTCAGCATCTGCCCATCCAGATTTCCCTTCAAGATCCTCAGGCAAAGCCTCAAACTGGAAATCAATCAGAGGAATTTGAGATCCATCATAATCAACAGGACAATTATTCTGCAAGGTGCCATCATAAATTAACATGTCAAGAAAAGCCATTTGAAAATATTTTATGTGAACGCAATGACTAAAACAAACTGAAATGAACCTAACTAACCACAAACTTGCTCTGAACATATGGAACAATTATTTTCATGCTGATTATTTTGATTTTTTTTTTTTGAAGTTACTAATATGTCTCTTTGGTATGATAAATGACCCAAGTTCTTTATTCTTTAGCTATCTCACTTCAAAACAAGTTTGCCTCTTAGAAAGATTGTACTAGCAACTGATTTCATAATCTGTCAGCCAAGATTACACTAGCTTTAGTTATGGATTCAACTCAACAATTTGCAGAAACCATTTAGATATTTCATTGCAGAACAGGTGAAACTGAAAAAATGTTTTAGTTTTACATGCAATTGTAACCTGCCTGAGGAAGATTATATGTTTGTTCCAAGCCAATCATACATCTGTGAACAGCAACCAATAGAGAAGTGACTGCCTCCAGATCAAATTCTTTAGTTACACGTTCCCCAAACAAATGAAACTGCTTGTGAATCTACAAGATGATAAATAAACGTCATTATCACTATATAGAACATTAATAGCTTGGAAAGTTAAAAAAAAACTTCTACTTAGAAATATTACATTATTAAGTAGCTGTATGAACTTCACTCCAAATAAAGATTTTTGAACATCTTAAGTTTCCATAAGATAAGATAAGATTAATTTATTAATGTCCAACAAGAGACCACAAAAGGGGTCAAAGGGACTGCCGAGAACAACAAAAGGTGGCCAGCCCACAGTAGGGACACCAAACGGTACCCAAAGAAAGAAAGCAACAACAACCAAAACAAGAACAAAAGAAAAAACACTGCTAAGGGTTCTGAACAACCGTGAAGAACCTCAAAAAAAGAAGGATAGGCCATAGAGCCAGTCGGAGCTCTAGGCCGCCTCAAAGTAGTCATGGAAGGAGAAGGTCGTTGCTGAAAGGAGCCCGTCCTAGGCTTCACAGATCTAGAATAAGGGGTGGGGCCAATCTAACGCTTGGTGCCACGAGCCGAGTGAATGCCTGTGAAGAAAGAGGTAATTAGCCGACAGGGTTGAGGCAATGCAGGATGTCAGTGTTGGAGTGTGTGGTCCCGGAGCCTAATGGCTTCCTGAAGATAAAGGGCAAGGTATCGCTGGTTCGTGTATCTGAAGGTGGAGAGCAACTGTGCCTCCTTGAAGAGGCAGTAGAACCTCCCTCTGATCTCATAGTATAAAGTGCAGCAGAAGATGAAGTGATCCTCAGACTCAAACTCCCTGATGCAACAAAATGCTCCATAACCGCTTTGCCATGTTTGGGGATGTGCAGCTGACACCTCTAAGTATAGAGCAGCGTTGCCATTGTTGGGCACTTGATTGTATCAGTGCATGCAAAATTATGTGCTCCTTGTCAATCTGATGATCGGTCTCACAACAGAGACGATGCGAGCCCACTCTGAAAGAACCAAGGTGGATCCAAAGTGAGCGTGACAAGTGTTGGGATAAGTATGAAGGGAGGACAATAAGGCCATCCTTCAGCTCCAGAAAGTGCTCCGCATAAAAGGCCATCTTGGGGTGAAGACCCCCGTGGGGGTTGACCCAAAAAGTATGAATGAACTGCCTGTAAATGTCATCTCTAATGTACCTATTCAGCTCTTGTTGGGGAGGGAGAAGATGAGGGGGAGCATCAAGAGAATACTAGAAGGGAGGGAGGCAATCCATCTACATCCCAATGGACCCAAGAAGGGTCGAAGTCTCAGCAAACCAGACACGAGCCCGACCAGAGGAGACAACAGAAGCAACGATAGACTTCGATGAGCAATAGGCAAGGTAAGGGTATATGTGACGGCCCTGGCCCGAATCAGCAAAACGCCGAAGACGATGAAGGAACCATAGCAGATCAAAGATGGCCTCAAGCCTGAAGGGTTCGTGTTCATCTACTGTCTCCAAATTTCAATCTTGCAAATTTCCTTTCAAACATCTAGATTGGTATCAATGCGATCAATTTGTTTAATTAATGTTACTAGACAAGGGGTATATTCTGTAAAAGGTCCTCTTTTAGAATCATAGAGTATATTAATTAACATATATTATATGTATTCTATATGATCATACGACTGAAGCTACAAACATTAACACTCCCTCTTAGCTAGGGAGGATGATCAGACAGGATGTGTAGTGGTCTCCTGTGTCAACTCTTATGACACTCACCATAGCTACATAAAACATCAACATATTCAAGATCATGATTTTACAGATTTTTCTTTCATCAAAGACTGCACTCATTAAATATTGATGTTTCCTTCAAATACTGTTTTCCTTTGCCAAGAAGCCTTTTTGTTGTTTCATGAAGAAATCTCATCTCAAGGATGGCGTTCCTGTTATTTGATTTATAAAGCAAACCATTCTTGCTAGATTTCGCTATTCGATGATCACTTGTCAAGATAGAGATCAAATCTCTCGTGTAATGATGTTTCTCTTGGTCCGGGTCATTGCTGGTTGAGACTTTATTTAAACACTTTTTCATTAGCCCATGGGAATGTTGCATTAACATGCAGAGTATTGGGCACTAAACTCATTGGCAGCTGCCTGGATTCAATTATTTATGTTTCTCACTTGTGCATTGCCGTCATTGAGATTCTGATGCTTCATACTTATTTGTCTGCATTCATAGAGATTCCATAAGGCTGAGGTGGAAGTGACCCCAGGTTAGAAAAAAAGAGAGAATTATATTAATGTTAATTGATAACCAAAAGTAGGTCAATGGGACTCAAGAGTATGCCAATTAACAAAGAAAGTTCTACGAGGAGAATCCTAGAGAGGCCCCATAAAGGGTAAGAACCTAAGGATCAAAATGTCTGACAGTGAAAATCAGTTTTCTCAATCAATAGAAAGGTTTATTCCTAGCTGAGAGTTCTGGGCTAACTGTTTAGTTTTATTGATTCATATAATTAAATGGCTATTAAGTCAGTCACCATTATGTAATTGCAGGACTGAATGTCTTTTTTAATAGTATATCATTCGACGTTATCAATAATTAACGTAGTATAAATTCCTAAAGGATGACATGAGACAGAAAACTGAAAAACATCAAAAAGCTGAAGAGTACACTGTGCACAAAAATCATTAAAGAATAGTCAAACAAGCCGGAACAATAAAAGATGCACAAGTAGTCAAGGCAATGTAGATACAGCAAAGATGATAATATACCATGCAAGAAAATAGCACATATGGAAAATATTTTGTAGCATTTAAAGAGTGAATCAAATCTATATAAATTAAAAGAAATTTTCTGAAAACCTGAGCAAGAAAAGTTGCAAGATAGCATTGTAATGTTGTCAGTTCTGCAACTCTTTCTGAAATTTGAGATGCAGCAGCAAGAGTCAGATGCTTCACAGGAGAAGCCTCGAAGACTAATCCACGTATTATTTGTGCTGTTCCTTCAAAGAATGCCCATGGCCCTCTCTCAAAAACTATAAAATGCAATTTCTCAGCATCTGTCCCCTGACAATTTCAAAACAAACCACATATGATTGATTAAATTTTTTATTTATGTACAACAAAAGGAGAAGCTTATCTGTTCGTGGAATTACAAACCTTTGCACGAGTCTGCCAAAAATGTAAGTTCTTTTGCACATCATGCAAGCTTGATAAAACTTGTTCTGACATTTCCTCGCATAGCTCGTTTACTTTATCTACAATATCCATCAATGATCTGTAAATCAAGTCAGAGGAGGCACTTGTAAGAATCAGCTCCATGCAAACCCCTCATATTTATATGCTAATATGTTCATAAACTCGTAGATATATAGTGTGAATAATTCTATTGTCTAAATGACCTTTAAGCAGTGATGTCCACGCAGAAAGACTATTGTAATTATTTAGTGATTTAGATGCTAGACTGTTCTGAAGTATATAATAAGGCATATTACGATATCTGTTAAGAGATGGAACTTCAACCCAAAAAATAACTAATTAAAAAATTTAAATTTGGCATGTTAAGTATTCTGGCCTAATTAATAAAAAAGACAACAGAAAGATTAAATTTTCAGTCATATATTAAGTAAGAAAAGCATCCTAAAACTAAATGAAAACTTGAGCAAAACAAAAAGACCAACAATCAAATGTTTATGATCAAATCTAAATAGAGCAAAGAAATCCATGGGTTCCCATGGTGTCAATCATTATGCAGGATACTTGAGGCAACCTCCTATGCCTGGAAAAAACAATACATGGCACTCTACAAAATCTATGTAACATCCATAATTAAAATATATAGCCTTCGGTTAATGCAATGAACATGAAGATCTTGTTGTTCATTTCCCTGAGTTGAGTGAAGACCAAGGGAAGCTCAGAATTGCCTTCAAGTGCATTGTTTACCACTTATCCTTGATAAATGGCAGAAAAGTAAAGGCAAAATACTTCATCACAGCAATACCAACTATGTGACAAATTGTTTCCCAATTAACACGTAAGGATAGACAATTTTTGGTGGCATAGAAAAAGAGACAGCACGGTTAAACATGAAATAAACATATTAGAATCAGACGGCCCCAATATTACACTAAAAGATGACATTGCTAATATTGCAAACCTTGTCCAAAGATTGTGACGAGTATTGAGAGGGTATAAGGCCAGAGGTTATAAGATGAATCAATGCAAAACTAAACTATATAGTATCATCAAATATCCAAAAATTTATTTGATATTTTTGCAATAGTCAGCTGACTGAATTATCCTTTCATTTAAAGAAAATTAGAACAATATACAACTCCGAGGAAATTAGAAAAGCTTTTCATGAGCACTTTCAAATCCTCTCACTTTTCAATACAACAAAACATGAATGCCACAAAAAATGTGGTTTTATAGTTTTGATATACCATTCTAGGTGGGAGCTAGATCACTCAAATTAATTGGCATTCCTAGAATTTAGAAAGAGCACTTCCATGTTATTGCAAGGAAAATGAATAGCTATAGCTTATGAGAAAGGTTTCTAGAAAATACAGGGTTACAGTCATTAGTGAATAGCTATAGCTTATGATGTGTAAGTTCCTTGAAATACCATTCTGGACCTTGCTGGTCAAACCTGTTGATGAGTTTGTGAGAGAATTCTTGGTAAGAGGTTATATTTTGATGGCCTAGGGAGAGAAGCCCATTGTGCCACCATTCATGTGCTATCCCTTCTAAATGGAGTATTGCAAATCTAAGGGCGTCTTCTTCTGTCATGGGA
>MU223792.1:1208216-1222661 GCA_018584345.1 Thuja plicata
GTGGGAGCTAGATCACTCAAATTAATTGGCATTCCTAGAATTTAGAAAGAGCACTTCCATGTTATTGCAAGGAAAATGAATAGCTATAGCTTATGAGAAAGGTTTCTAGAAAATACAGGGTTACAGTTTGGCTAAAATATGATCTTTTTCACTGATCTTAATTTATTATGGATGTCAAACCAGGTATTGTACCCATTAGCATTTATTAAACTGAGATCATATCCCTGCCTTTTGGTGATGTCTAGGGTGGAACACATGTAAATGGTTTGTAGGTTTTATAAACAATGCAGTTGTGATTGATTCTATTTTTAACTGAGGCACAACACTCTTGTTACCACATGAATGTTCACCAACCTAGGGATTCATTGATGAAAGTTGAAACATCAGAAATTCTTGAAACTGACCTCTTTGTTTTGGGCAGATGGAATAAATTATGAAATTCTGGTCTGAGTGTTGCTATTCATATTCGACTCGGAATCCTACCACATAATAGAACAGCAAATATAACCTGATTCTACATAGATCCTAGAATACAATATATACAGTGATCTGACAGAAATATCAAATTGTATTTATCCATTTCATCACTTTCTTAATCACAGAAACCAACACATTGAGCTACACTTATTTGCATATTTACAGAAGAGATTTAAATATGGCCAGTAAGAACATACTGTGATGATAAACTTCCAGAAGGAAAACATCAAAATATATGTTACACTCTTCGTCGACATTTGAACAATATGTAAATCCTTTGATAATGGAGTCTCCCAACTGTGTCAGTATAACAGATAGTAAGGGAGTCAGATGAGGTGAATTCCAGTGGCAGGGAGAAGCACATCCATTTAGTGATCACAATGAAAGGTGAAAAATGAACATCTGAAGGCAAGCAGAAAATGCAAGATGCAAACAAGACACACAACATTATAATGTCAGGGATAGAAGAGAGGGTCCATTCCATTAGCCACCATATCTAAATCCTTTGGGTAAAGAGTCTCCAATTGTGTCAATATAACAGATAGTGAAGTGGATGAGAGAGGTAAATGCCAGTGAGCCAAGCACGTGCATCTAGTGATCACAGGGAAAGCAAAAATGAGCAAATAAAGGCAAGCAAAAAATGCAAGATGCAAAAAAGATACACAACATTACAATGTCAGGAATGGAGAAGAGGATCCATTCCATTAGCTACCATATAATTAGAGTTCAAAAGACAATGTGAATATTGCATCAATAACCAAAAAGTTTGCATGGCTGAGCACATTGTGTTATAAAACAAAATTCACTCCTCAACTTGAAAACTTAACCATAGAATTGTATCTAAAATGTGATAACAAACTGCAGTTACAATTATTCAAATCGGTTCCTGATTGTGCTTCTACAATATCCCTCTAATATACTGCAGGAGACCATGAGAATACCTACTGTTGAATAGATATATTTTTCAACGGCAGCTTTTAGCTTTGAAATTCTTTGACTCAAACTGAAGGCGCCATAAATATGCACCCTGAGAAGAAGAAACACGGACAAGCATGAAAAACAGAAATGGCTACAAATACAGAGAGCATATATGGAAACAAAACTGATTATAATATCTTTGGAATATTGACAAGAGGCAAAAACAGGGTAAAGGATCAAGGTTTCATCTTCTTTACTTTTATATCTGCTTGCTTGTTGGAAGGTGCTCACAAGAAACATTTGGTTTTATAGGACTGGTACACCTGGAAGGGATTTGTGGATGCATCTGATTTTCTGGGGCCTTCTATTTGTATGAAAGTGATTAACACACATCAGAGAATGTTTATATCAGAATAATGTCAGCTTGCTGCAGCGTGACAGGCTAGAGTCTTGAACCCATTGTAGCCTTATAAGTGAATATACGCTAATCTAATGGCTGGGAGGATAATTAAAATATTTTATTTCTCCCACTCACTCTAATGAAGGTTCAAGTTAATGGCTTTCATCCAAGATTACTCTCAATAAATATGTTGTTCCGAAGCAAATTCTGGAAAAGCGTTTCTCTCTCAATTTTCTCCTGCTTGGGATTTATATTTAAATTATTTATCATGCAACTGACCATCTTATTTCACAAGGGCCCATTCCATGAAAGGAGATTGCCTGAGCACTTTAACTTGCTTATGAAAACACTAACCAAAATGAACATTCTAGAACCACCTTTAGCTAGCCAAGATTCCACATTACTAATAATAATTAAAGTATCTTGCAATAATGTGGACCTTTCCATTGAGATCAATTGCACTATAGAACAATGAGTTCCGACAAGATGCTATACCACAAGTGAGTTGTAGAATCCACCACTTGTCAATGTCTAAGGTTTGCAGATTTTGGAATGGTCTATAAGATCGAAGGCTACACCAATCCTTGTAACTTCAAACGATTCCAATGAAGAGTTTACAATATGTTTGCATTAGAACCTTTGCCTTTCATACCAATCTTTATCAAACTGCCCAATATTAAAGCCTTAACATATCATACAACCCACATTAACATATATATTGCAACAAAAATAAAAACATATATTTATAACCATTTTCATATATATACATTCAAAGAACAAAATTCCTCAGGAACAATTACATATTTGGATGATTTAAACAATAGACAAAATTCACAAATTTTATAAGGTTTCTAAGAACTTCATGCCTTCAAATATTCAAACCTTCATGGCTTCACTCCCCTTTTAAGATCCGATTTTCAACTTCAATCTACTATTACAGCTCTTTTGGCTGCCTTGAGAACCTCCAAACATCTTCTACTTTTTCTTCTTTTCCTCTCCTCTTGGCAGCTTAATTTCTCACATTCCTCCTCGTGCAATTCTTCAGAGCAACCTACAATTTTTTCCTCCAACCTTACTGTTGTTGATTGCTTCCTTTTAGTATAATTAAGCCCTATATTTTATAGAGATCAAAACCTTTGGAGGTACCAACGAAGAGGCATCCAAACCTTCTCTTTCATTTCCCTCCAATTGTCCTTCAAAATTCTTCTATATATGCTTAAATTCATCATTAAATGCTTCCAAATACAGAACTCAAGCTTGCTGCACCATATCCAAATCCTTGTTACTATAGATCTCTTTGAAAAATGAATAAAAATATAAAATCATAAACCATGTCAAGCTCAATTATAAATTGAAGAATCATGTATTGTCCCCTCATGGGATGATCTAAATCTTGCTCTAAAATCACAAGTACAATTAAAATAAGAAATGTAATATACTTAGAATTATATCTTTACCTATCAAACGTCTTTATTGAGATAAACTTGGTTTAGATCCTACAATCATGTTACACAATATTTGAAAATTTAATTCATAAGATAAAATATCTCTATTAGGGCTAGGGATCTAACAACAAATGTAAGCCCATATATATCACTAATAATCTTATTATATTTAGATATATCATGCAATAGGCTTCGAACTTTAGGAACCAAGTCATCAGTAGTTCCATTTCCATAATTAATCATAGAAGGGTTTAGAGAGGAAAACCACAAAGAGTGCCCAGAGACTTGCTTAGCCCAAGCAAGTCCAAGAGCGCACAACATCCAACTAAGACAAATTGCCCCTTGGCCCACAAGTGGCGGGAATATCAACTAATACAATTCCATCACTTGGCATGGCCTGCTTAATTCAAGGGAACCTGGGTCATGGAGGAAGACTGCTCAGCCCAAAAGCGCGCAACATGCAACTGAGACAACTCTCCTCTTGGCCCACAAGTGGCAGGAATATCCACTAACACAATTCCATCACTTGGGGTGGTCTGCTTAATTTAAGGGAACTGGTCTACTGTCTCTCCCTAACATATTTCCTTTGATTCCCGTATGATTGCTTGTGGTAATAAAAAATAAATAAACTTATTTATTAATTAAAGAAAAATAATAAATTTACAAAGTTAATAAACATCTTGGTAAGAGACATTAAAGAGTATAGATATATAATAACATTTATCCATATTGACAACCTGTTAATGGGCCTTTCTGTCCAGATCTAAATTCTCACTTTGTTTAGGTACAGGATTGGGAGAGACCAAAGCTGGGATGGATTAAGATTAACTTTGATGGTATATCGAAGGGAAATCCGAGCCCTTCTAGCGTAGGGTATGTACCTAGAGACTGGCAAGGGAATCTCGTGGCCTTTCAAGCAAAACAATTGAACGACGAAACCAACAATGAAGAAAAGGTTCAAGCGGCTATGAATGCAGTCTTTATGACGAAAAAAATTGTCTATCTCGAATCCATTTGGGGGAGATTCGCTTGTAATTGTAAATGCAATTGTAAAAGGCGAAATGTTCACATGGCATTTGAATAATAAGTTTATTAAAAGAATTAAATCCTTATTGGTCATCTTTGGTGATTACAAGGTAACTCATGTGAAGAGAGGAAATAATCAGCTTGCAGACACTCTTTCTAATACCACCTTGTCATTAATGCCAAATCAATTGGGAGAAATCTTTGAAGATTTTCAAGATATAAAGGAATCCGGGAGGTATTGACAGAAGCAGTTTCTTGTTCAAACAATTATAAGGAGCAGACCACCCTTTTCTAGAACCTTTTCCAATACTTTCTCTTATACTTACTATTTTTAGTAAGTCAATGATGAGCACCGACGGATTCAGTTGACATTTTTAGTAATACCAGTGGAGTTGGCTTTGATGTTCATCTTGAGGTTTGATATAGTCCGAAGCTATTAAACTAAATAAACATAAGTTATTGCTTTATGAAGCTAAATTAAATATCTAACTTTATCATTATTTTAATTTATTTTATAAAGGACTATGGAAAGGCCAAATATTTAAGATAAATTGTTAAGTTCAAAGTGGTCTTTTATTTAAAAGTGAAATGGAGAAAATGCTAAATGAAAGCATTCGCAAAAAAAATAGCGAAAAACATTCCGAAAAAAATAGGGAAAAAAAGCAAAAGGTGTTTCTTTCAAAAAAAGTAGCTAAAAGCTATAAAAGGAGGAATGGGGTTCTCATTTTGGGTTGTTGATGTTTTTGTTATGACTTGTGCTTCTGACTTTGAAGAAGTTGTTGCTTCTTCTTGCTGGTTTTTGAGGACGGAAACCCTTGCAAGCGACATTCCTCAACATTGTTGAAACACACAATCTGGGGAGTTACTTGGTGATTTCATACAGAGATCACAATTGAGCTTCAATGGTGTTTGATAACTTCTTCAGTTTTCAGAGCTGCAGAGTGTTAGAGATTATTCATGAGTGCTGACTGAGGAGATTTATAGAGTTCATTGCATATCTTTGAGACTATTTCTTGCTGGTTGTACTTTCTCAAGGAGGTCATAGTTGTTGGGAGTTGTTTGGTGTCGGCGGCTAGGGTTTGGGAACCCTCGTTTGCTGGTTTGGTTGTTGCATGTCCATTATTTTCCATTATCAACAATTGAGTATGTAAGTTTAACGTTTGTAATTGGTTTTCACCATCTGGGTATCTCCAGTTTAGTCTCTTTGTTGTATTGTCACATTTGTTGCATATTATAAGGAATTTTCTAAGCGGCGATGGTGACAAACCCCCGCATATTTAGATAGTTGCAATCTCATAATAATTTCCTATTATCGTAATGATTGAGTTGGCGCGGACAATACCCACTCATCCAGTTAGTTTCAGTGTTACCCCGAGTTTCCAAGACGGGCACGGCAGGGGACGGGGGGACGGGTTTCTGGGACGGCAAATGTTTTTGCCGAGTTTGGGGACGGCAGGGGACGGCAAAGGGGATGGCTATACAAATATAGGGAAATTTTAAAAATATAGGGGAATTTGCATATATACATTACATTCATATGAAAGCGTGGATAAAGCATGCCATTTAAACATCACACTCATAGAACCTTAACATACAACATTTTTAATATTCAAACACAATACTCAATATGCATTCATAATTCGGAATTCATTGTCAATATGCATGTAATATTAAAATGAAAACATACAAAAATTGAAATACACCCAAGAACATAATTCGTCATTCGGAGTTCATTGTCAATAGCAACAAGAACAATAACCCACCTTCCAAATTGAAGCACACTACTATTATTTAAGATTGATATAAATTATCGGTGTACACATTATAGGCATAGCGTTACAATTGCTTTGGAAGATAATGCTTTGCACATTAGTGCTAGTCCATGAAATAACATTCCTATGAAATACTAACATGAAAAACCTTGAAAACTGTGTTGGAGTTGATTGTTGCAGGTTTGACATTGACTCCAGAAAGGGCTGCTATAGATAGTGGATCAAATATATGTCTCCGAATGCTCTTCTCACTCTAGACCACATTCTCCAATGATCTAAATTGGGGTTACACTGTTACTCCCCTAAAACTACACCTCTTGTTCATTGTAAGTGGACTGATATTAATACGAACAAGTTTGCTATACAATTCCAATCATGATATAGGTCTATTACAGCAAGATGACACCTTGATGCAACCTCCACTTTTCACCAAATCTTCTACAAAGGACCCAAACCAGCACAAAACCAACTTAGCACTGATGTATAGCCACAAAATGACATAAAGATGCATGTTCCAGATCTTTAATGCACTTTTCATACTTTCCCAAAACCTTGCAAACAATCTGCTCTATGATTCTGAGTGTGTAGCATGACTGTAACAACATTCTTAATTTAACAATTATTAATGTAATGTTGCCAAATACTAATCAGAGGACCCCAAACAATAGGAATTAACTACCAAACAATAATAAATATAATAGAGCAAACTTGGAAGGAGGGGCCCAACTTTAAAAAAGTAAAGGTTTTATAAAAGAGAAATGTGTTTTTTAAAGTGTTGATGCAGCCTATCCTATTGGGGACTTCCCAGCCGTCCCCATCCGTCCCGAGGACTTCCCAGCCGTCCCCAAGGCGTCCCCAGCCGTCCCCCCAATTTTGGGCAAAGTCCCCGAGTTTCCAGGACGTCCCCTGTCTTTTTTTGAAAATTGGGGACGGGGTAGGGACATCCCCTAGCCCTCCCCCTGTCCCGGAAACGGGGGGTTTTTGGCCGGGGACGTGTCCCCGGGTAACCCTGGAACTTAGTTTGTCTTTGAGAGCATTGCATATGAGTTTAATTAGCATGCATGTAATCTAAAGCTAACAATCAGCAACATATTTATCTTGTTTCATTTATTGAAAAGGCAAAAAATCAAGCGTGGTCACTACAATACGAACATCAAGATTATTCACTTCCTCTTTTTCTCCTTCACTCATGATCATTGTATCAATCTTAATTCTTTTCCTTTTCTCCTCTATCAGCATTCCTTTCAGCATCAGCAGCATAAGAACTTGTTCTCTTAGTTTTGCTTCAAGTTTTATTGCTTCATTTCTCTTTTAGTTAGCACATCTACAAGGCATTCTAGAAGCAAATCTCGACTACCACTTAAGAGCAAATTACAATTGATCATGTACATTATGATGGCTTACCCTATGATTTCTTGATTACATAGGGCTATATTCAAATAGAATTTTGTTGTTTTCTCCAAAGCTCCATGTCTTTCAAATGCATTGTAAATTGTTTCCAGGCAAAAGGGATCTTCTTTAGGAGACTTTGGAGGAGTCTTCTCTGTTTCCTTCCCTTTTCCTTTATCTTCCCTTCTTGGGCTATCTTCTCCTTCACTTTGCTTTTCTTTCTTTCCTCTTCTTTTTAACTCAAAGCCTTCCATTTCTTCTTCTTCTTCTTCTTCCTCCTCCTCCTCCTCCTCCTCTTCATTAATGTTAATCACCTTTATTATCCTGTCTCTCTTTGCTTGTTGCTTCAATCTTGTGTTCATCTTCTCTGACGAAACTTCAAGTTGCTCCAAACGAATTGTAGAAGACCTCTTTTTGCTAGGATTTTGTGTTGTTGTGGAAAGTGTAGGAGTGGGGGTGGTTGCAACAATAGACCTTCCAGATCTTCTAGGAGCAAGCTGTGATTATGGGGCATCAATAGCAAATCCAAATGCCTCAACAAAGCTACCAAACTTCTCCAGGATTCCTTTTATTTACTCAAACTTTTCATCCATCTTTTTCTTAACCTGATTATTGAATATTTCTTCATGGTTTTCAAATCTTTCTGCATTAAGGTCTTTAGGTTTGTTGATCAGCAGTTCAGAATAGGCAACCCATTCATCTTCGAGGAGCTCATATGGTAGCTTAGGGATCCAAGAACTCCTAGGTTCAACAAATTCCATATAGCAGTTAGCCTTATCAAGCATGAAAGTGACCGCCTCCTTATAGTTTTCAACAAACCTAGCTGGTACTCTATATCTCATTTGCATTTTGCCTTGCAAAGTTTTGAAGAATCCCCAATAAGCACTATCACTAGCTTTCTCATCTGAAAAAACTATGCACATGTTCTTTTATTTGTGAAGCAACAGACGTGTTCGTTCTCTAAGTGATGTTCTTTCTACCAGGCAATTCTCTCAAGAAAATAGAACATTAAACAAATGAGAAGTGATCCATACCGGAAAAGGTACCTAGTCTCCTTAGTCTTTTGTGGGTTCTCCATTAATTGTTGTCTTAGCAACTCACACGATTGGTGAAATAGACCTTGTAGGAAATGCCCATAGCAGCATACCGAACACCCAAATCAACAATGTCATCAACAATAAGTTCCCTCTTGTTAGACTTTGCTCTGAATAACTCGGCAACCACATCATTCTTCATAGATTTCAGCACAAGAACATCTGCAATAAAACATAGACTTGTTACTACCCTAATAGTCTCCTAAGTTATCATGTAGGTATGGTCTAACCAAATAAATTGTACATGTATATGGCTCAGGACAATTTTGAGTATCTCCTCTTCATGGAATATGGGCAAGTACTTCCAAATATCCAAATTCTTCTTTATCCATTGAGCATACTCTGGTTTTCAACTTGAACTAATCATCTGTCAAATGTTTCTCTCTAAAATCAGTTATTTTCATGTGATCATATTCTTCCATGAAGGCATGAATGTAAATCCGAACATCCATAGTGTGGATGACATCAATCGATATGCGAGAGAATGCCCCAACAATGTCATTCAAAACCAATTTGACAAGATGTTTCTTGAAAACATGTCAAGGTTTGTCCACAATGTCTATCCCAATAAGGGTAGCCATTTTCAATCTTGAATCTTAGGGTTTGGAGAAATACTAGAAATACCTGGAGATCCGATGGCTAGGGTTTGCACAAGGGCACTCTTGCAAGCTTCTCTTCACTTCTCAACTCCTCAAGCACTTGAATGCTTCAAATGAGATAACGACTAAGTGTATCTTTTATACTTCTCTCATCTGCCCAATCAAATCTGCATTAAATACACTTTGTGTTTAGTATCTTTTTTGCTTTTGTAGTAGAAGCAACTTAACAAATCCTTTGCAATCCTCCGCAGGGAATGCATTTGCTCTATAAATCAGACCAATCTACTTATCATCATAGTACCACCATGTCCAGATCCTTTTTGACTAATATGCAGAAGATTTCACCATCTACACTTTACAAGGGGAACAGAAAAGTGTGTAAATAAAACTCCCCCTAGACCTATACCTTGTTAATTTAGTTTCCAAAAGAACCATCTGCACCATCCTAAGGTATAGATCCATCCTTCACATCCTTGTCTTTTTTTCCTTCTCACTTCTTGACCCGTGTCTTGTCCATTTCTTTCTTTGTTTGAGTAGGATAATCCTTCTTCTATGGATGTAATGTCCCAATTTTTCGTGAGCATCAGAGTTTGTGGGATTAGTCTATTATTTGACCATCGTAGGGTAATCAAACGGATAGAGGGTCCTAGTTGGCAGTGCCAGAGGCTATTTTCCACTCCAGAGGTCAAGGATGTTCAGGTTTGCTTTTTGTTTGAGTCAAATAGGCACACTTACTATTTATAGTAAGTTACTATTTTGGGAAAGTCAGGGTTTCTATTTTGAGCAGGGCACCTAATCAGTTGGTAGTGGCATGGAGTTGTGGGGTCATCGACAAAGCTTCCAATTTGGGCCTTACTATTTATAGTAAGTCAATTCATGATCAGTACTATTTTTGGCAAGGCACCTTGGCGTCTGAGTCAGGCAGTGAGCACCTTGTTTTGTGTAATGTCCCCTTTTTCTAAGCCATTTTTTTATGCATCATTAGCCCTTTTTACATTGTTCTCGCGGGCTAACTAGGACAGTACAGGGGTCAGTGTGAGTTTCGGCCTAGGCACTTCCGGTTCCAAGCCAATTGGAGCTGATTTGGTAGGGTTCCTCGATACTTACTATTTATAGTAAGTCAGCAGGGTTCAGTCTTTTGGCATTTTCAATATTGGACTTGGAGCGTATCGCCGAGAGCTTTCTGGCAAGCTATCAGACATAGTCTTCCGAGTTAGTTTGATCATCCATTTTAATGCCAGAAGATTTAATAGTCAATTATTATGCCACTTTATTATTAAATGGATATATTAATTTAAAGTGGTTTAATTAAGACATAAAGTGTAAATATGAAAGGACAGAGAAGGGGAAACTAAAGAGTCATAGCTTGTTGCTTTAAAAGAATGAAAGGAGACTCATTTGGTTTATGCATGGTTATTGATTTTGGAATTGTCTCTTGGAGATTGGAAGCTCTCAGCTTTAGTTTCTTTTCAGCCTTGAGGACGGAAACCCTTTTGGCTTAAAGGTGGATTGGACATAACCCCAGTTCATCAGCAGAGTGAATTCACCATTGATTTTTTAGGTTCTTCTTGCATCCAGTCTGACTGTATTCGATGTTTATAAGATTGGATTATTTTATTAGTTATTGTATTGCTGATGTAAAATACAATAATGGTTATTTCTAAGGGTTTAATTTGATAAATTGTTGGTTTATTACCGGAATCTCTGTAGTTGTTGCAAAGTTCATTATTGAATAAATTCTGGAAATTATTTGGAGTTGTGAAAAACAATATCCCACCCGGGATATTTCAGTGGTATCAGAGCTGGTTCTCCTGCCAGCTTGTGAGTTTTCATGAATAATAGAAGTGCAGAACAAATCTATGAATTCACCTTTGGAGTCAAATCAGTAAGAATTCAGAAAAAAATAATTTCTACTTTTTTCTATTTAGAAAAAAGGGAGATTATGTTTTAGATATTTTTTTCTAAATAATATTGGGCAAACATATCTCCATAATATGTGACGGCGCAATCCATATTGGGATATATACCATTTCCATGAATTAATCGGCTCCTGCTTGTGTGTGTGCCTAGAGATAACTTTAATAAATTAACTAGCAACTTTATGACACAGGAGTTAGATAGGTGTTGGCGAGATTGAGAATCGAAGACTATTCATATTATTACTTAAGAAGAGTCGTGCGTAGTATATTTTTGAGTTGTGTTTATTCAGGTGATTAAAAAATCGGATTCAGGTCTCAAGACGACATAGTTAGAGGTGATGGGATTACTCTGGCATAGACGACCACAGAGAAAGCGTGACTTGTGTTGCAGCTTGTCCCAACGGTTTGAAGATTGGGTTGTGAACCGTCGAGGGTAGAAGGCAAACACGGTTTCAAGCTTGAAAAGGTGGGCACACGGGAATACACTACAGAGGAATGTTGTCTTGAGATAGACTTTTGTCATACTCAGGATTGTTGATGAGACACCGAGCTGGAAGAGTATAGCCATGGGAAAATAATTTGAAGTGGAAACTGTTTGTTCTGGGCATAATAATTTATGTGTTCTTTTGAGCATGATTTCTACTTACGGGAGCTTTTGATTGTACTGGTGATTTACTAAAACTGGCTTTTCATATTCCATTACAGAATATTTTCGTAACTGATAATTCTTGGAACAGTTTCATCATATAATACCGCAAGGTATTGGGTGGAATACCAAATGGTCTCATGAATAGAATGATCAGAGAATGTGGCCTGGTGGTGATATGCAGCACTAGAATTGTTGCAGACTGAGGTATCATATGTCGCTTGCAATTATCGGGATGTAGCCTTCTCTTTATTCCATGTGACCTGAAGCAGAACCGACAGGTGTTGTAGTTCATTGTGTTGTATTCTCTCTGTCATCGGGTGTTTGAGTTGTCACCACAGGAGTATGTGATTTATATCAAAGGCTTTTGAGCATTTAAAGTAAGCGATAAATATTGCCAATATCGTGCCAACTATTAAGGTTTGAATATTGAATATTTTTTACGGAAATATTTGTGCGGAGCTATAGGTCACAAATATTGGCAAGTAATCGAAATTTTTACAGGTGTTATCCTTGCAGTATGAAAATTTAATTGTGGAGAACAAAAATTCCAAAGCCGATAAGTCTGAGAAGTATCGCAGACATTGTGAGACCACATATGATCATGCCATTTCATTTCGCTGAGCGGAAATCTTTAAAATCGTGTGGCTTCAGGAGTGGAACATGAAGCTTCGTGCTTGTATAATGTTTCTTGTGATGGGAATAATTAACGTGGGCTGGGGTTTATTCCTGTGACCTGAGTCTTCATTTCAGAAGAGATTGTGAAGGTGTTTTCACATCACATGGATTGCACTAGGTCATCTCTGCCGTGAAAATCATATTGTGAAGATTACCGTAAGCTTGCGAATGGTTAAAATGTTGATTCCTTTCCCCATAGCGGCTCTGTTCTGAATAGATTAATTCCTGAAATCAATATTTCATCGGGACTTGTCTATTTTAATATCAATAGCTGTGATGGGAGATTTAAAATCTGGAGCGATAGTGTTCACATACATAGATGAGTGAACCAAGCGTCATGTTCACGGGAGTCCACAGATTATTCCAGGATCGTAAGAAATAACCTGGAATTGCAGGCATACGTATTGGGCCTTCTTTGTTGCTGACGTGAATAGAATCTCCTTGGAGTCGAGCTGAGTTGGTTTGGCAAAGCATAGTATTTTGGTGATAACTCCAACAGTGCAAGCTTTGAGCATCGAATCTATTGAGTTGGGACTTGCAAAACATGTGGTAACACTTATCTCTGTCTTTTGTGCTAAAATATATATCCCTACATACTTCCAATGCACCGAATCTATCAGATCTTCTGCATTGAAATTTATCCGCAAACAACTGAAAACTGAAAATCTGGGTCAGAACAAGCAGGGAATATTACAGTAAAACTGAAAACTCAGAGAAATCAGATTGAATGCAAATTGTTTGACAAATATTTGGTGGAGACAGGGGTAGTCTTTCAGCGCATCAGATTTGGTGGAAACAAAACAAAATATAAACAATGGAAAATTTGAAAAGCAAGGCGTTCTCAAAAGAATTTAACGACAACTTTAATGGTGAACAACTAAGAGACATACAGAAAGAAATTGAAATAGGAAATGAATTATATTGCCTTGGATGGAAATTGGAGAGTATGAAATGTATGGGAGGTGTGCTTGTCAAATTGGAAGAGATAGATTCATATCTATCTAGGATAGACCAAACTGATTGTAGGCTCCTCAATTGGGCCTTGCAGCCTTCTATGGTTGCCTTAGTTCAACCCGGATTTATGGAACATCCTCACAAAGAAGTTAGACTCGCAGTTTCCACGTGCCTTAGCGAAATTATCAGGATTACAGCTCCTATTACACCTTATGCTAATAACATTTTGAAGCAGGTATTACAGCTGATTTTGGACAGTTTAGGTGGACTAAATAATGACAAAGGTCCTACCTTTGGTAAGCAGGCAAAAATCTTGGGACTAATAGCAAAAACTAGATTTTTCATTCCAATGTTGGATCTTGGTTGTGAAAAGATGATTCAACAGTTGTTTCAGTGCTTCTTAAGAAATTTCAGAAAACATCATCCAAACCATGTGAAAGCTTGCATAAAAACAATTATGTCATTAATTTTAGATGAGCAAGAAGATGTGTGCAAGCAAGTACAATCAGATCTACTGGCTATTTGGAGAGGAGAATATAAAATTTCCCCTATCGCTTATGAGTTTGCAGAAGAATTGATTGAATGTAAGATTGAGAAGTTTGGTGATCTCATGACGGATAGTGAGTTGATTGTAATGGGTATACAGGTTGCGGGATCTCCAGGAATGAGCAAGAACCGAATGAGAAGAGAGCAAATTTGTTTCACATGTCAACAAACTTGGACACCTAATCATGTTTGTGGTGATAGGGATAAAGTTAAGGCAGCCAAAGAAATTTAGACCAGCAGAGAAAGCGATAAGAATTTCACTATTTTTCCCCCACAAAATGACACGGTTATTGGTGATAATATGAATCCAACTATTGTCAAAGGTATGGGATGTTGAAAACTCTACTTTGATAACTTAGAAGCTAAAATTGACAGATTTTCAGTTAAGGATTGTGACAACAAGTTGGATGCATTTAACAGTTCATGTCATGAGGAATTGTTGGATGGCGTAACAGCAACCTTACCTTTACATACAAATCGATTTGAGGCCTATGATGACATTAATGACACCTTTGAGTGTTGTGTTGAATCATGTGTTTCTTATAGCAATAGCTCACTCATACATGATAGTGAATTAGAGGA
>MU223792.1:1227401-1239744 GCA_018584345.1 Thuja plicata
GAACGCGCGACTCTTGTCGGAAGTCTCATGCAACTCCTTCAAATATTTCCAGATATCTGCAGCAGACTTGCCAGACGGAATTTGAGGCAACTGATCATCTGTGACAGAGAGCTTGAGAAGCATAACAGCTTCTCGATTCTGATCATCAAATTTATCCTGATCTGCTTGAACGGAGGTCGGACGGGTCTCTGTGCCTAGAACAAGCTCATCCAGACGAGGATACTCGAAGATGATCAGCATTCACTGCTTCCAGGTGTTGTAATTGCTACCATTAAACCGCTAACTGTTCTCCAGCATCAGGTTGGTTAAAGATGCCATTTGCACAGATTTCAAGACAAATTGTAAACGGACCCAGAAAAAAAACTGACAAGTACCCAGAAGAGTAGACAAAAAACCCACAAGAAATTTGAAGTCGGATCACAAATCCGCTGGCTCGAAAACCAAGGCACAAAAATTG
Source organism: Thuja plicata (assembly GCA_018584345.1). NCBI lineage: Eukaryota > Viridiplantae > Streptophyta > Pinopsida > Cupressales > Cupressaceae > Thuja > Thuja plicata. The sequence continues at coordinate 1,227,859 of MU223792.1, forward strand.
AGGCACCCAGAAAATGTTGACAGAGACCCAAATAAGATCTCGAGAAACCCACCACAAATATGTGATCAAAATAATTTTCGGATCCCGAAAATTAGGGTTTCGAAGGAAAAACAGCTCTGGTGAAAGAAGAACTACAAACAGAAGCCCGAAATTTGCAAAGAATAGCTCGAAATTTGCAGAGTAGCCGCATATGGTACGGGAGTTCTGCTTACAGGTATTTCAACCCTCAAAACACGCAGCAACAGGCACAAACCAGATCGCGTTAGTCGCAGAGAGAACAGAATAGTACACGCGAAATGCACCAGTCGCATTTGCCTCTCTCACCCGAGCAGTCGCGAAATGCACACACGCGGGTTTCTCCAAATACACCAGTCGCGAAATCCACAGTCGCGTCGCTAATCAAAATAATCCAATCGCGAAAACAAGTCGCGGACAGATGCAGGTCTGAACAACCAGGTCGCAAGCAGAAGGAAGGCGCGGAGACCAGAAAACAAGGAGCCAACCCGAGGACCTGCAGGTCGCGGACGCTGCAGAAGTCGCGATCGCGGACGCGGGTGTTGCAGAGCTCGTGGTCGTGAATGCAAATCACGACTAGGTCGTGTTCACAGCAGATGCACACAGCAACCGAGCTACCGAGTCACAAATCAGGAAATCGTGAGCATACAGGAGATGTTGAACAGAAAATTTCAAATAATATAATGTTTTCAAAATTTTATCCTAGCTCTGATACCATAAAATAATCGAAAGATTATTTTGTGTATTGAATAAATATTGAATGAATATTTACAAAGAGCTTCCAAGCTCATATATAATCAATGGATATACAGAATTTAGAAACTAACAAAAACTATCTACAGAAATAGAAACTATCTACATACGATAGATAGAGCATTATTAGAAATATTCTAATAGGTATGGGATCCGAGTATTTTTAGTAATAGCATGCAGATGCAAATTGCTTAAGGGCAAGCAATCTTTGGGAAGGTAGGACTGTAATGTCCCCTTTTTCTAAGCCATTTTTATGATGCATCATTAGCCCTTTTTGCCATGGTCTTGCGGGCTAACCAGGACAGTACAGGGGTCAGTGTGAGTTTTGGCCTAGGCACTTCCGGTTCCAGGACAATTGGAGTTGTTTTGGTAGGGTTCCCCGATTACTTACTATTTATAGTAAGTCAGCAGGGTTCAATCTTTTGGCATTTTCAGTATTGGACTTGGAGCATATCGCCGAGAGCTTTCCAGCAAGCTATCACACCTCGTCTTCTAAATTCGTTTGATCATCCATTTTAATGCCAGAAGATTTAATAGTTTATTATTATGTCACTTTATTATTAAATGGATATATTAATTTAAAGTGGTTTAATTAAGACATAATGTGGAAATATGAAAGGACAGAGAAGGGGAAACTAAAGAGTCACAGCTTGTTGCTTTAAAAGAGGGAAAGGAGACTCATTTGGTTTATGCTTGGTTATTGATTTTGGAATTGTCTCTTGGAGATTGGAAGCTCTCAGCTTCAATTTCTTTTCAGCCTTGAGGACGGAAACCCTTTTGGCTTAAAGGTGGATTGGTCATAGCCCCAGTTCATCAGCAAAGTGGATTCACATTAGAATTCACCATTGAGTTTTCAGGTTCTTCTTGCATCCAATCTGATTGTATTTGTTGTTTATAAGATTGGATTATTTTCTTAGTTATTTTATTGCTAATGTAAAAGACAATACTAGTTATTTCTAAGAGTTTAATTTGATAAATTTCTGGTTTATTACTGGAATCTCTGTATTTGTTGCAAAGTTCATTATTGAATAAATTCTGAAAATTATTTGAAGTTGTTGTGAAAACAATATCCCACCCAGGATGTTTCAATTTGGAGTGAGTCCTTCAAAGAATTTAATGAGCTATTAAGGCATTTATCATCATTAATTAAATTCCATTTAGTTAATGATTAACTATTAAGTTTACATTATTAAGTGTGCTCAAGTGCAATAGATGTTTATTTAATTATAAAGTGACTTGGTGCTTATGTTTGGAGGGAAATATAATAAATTATTATATTTCAAATGTGCATCAAAAGCAAATACAATTTGAAATTGAATTTTTTTTTTAAAGTTGAGGGGCTAGAATTAGGGAAATGGCTCTGCAACCTGGTGTCATGTTTGAGGATGACGTTTGCATGATTACTGCGTGTCGTTAATGTGCTCCGTGTCCATTTGATTATTGCCCAAGTCCTTCATTGTGTACCTTGCGTGCTTTTTCTTCGCTTTGGTTCTTTTTGTTATGTGTTGTGGTTTATTTGTGCCCTTGTTTTTCTGCCTTTGTGTTTGGGGTTTTTTGTGCCTCTAACTTGGGTCGCACGTGTGATGGGAGGGTCGAAACATGATGGAGAATCCCTTCAGACTGATTCTGAGGTCATTATGGCCGAAGCAGAGGATAACATTAATGAAGAGAGCATTAAACCCGCAATTGATGGTAATATCGAGAAGCCGAGCGAGAAGCTTTCTTATAAACAAGTGGTGGCCAATAATCCTTCATCCTTCTCAGATAGTGCAGTATTTAACGGAGTTTTCAACAGAAAGGTGGTGGACACCGAGCATGGAGAGGTGGGACAAGCCTCAACCAATGGAAGTGGACGAGCCGGCAGAGGAGATGTCGAACCTAGTGGCGGCCCAGGAGATAATGGTAGGTCTCCTCCTTTGAGTTTGAAGAATCTCTCCCTTTCGCCTAACGAAGAAATGGTTAGTGCTATCAAATCTGAACAGAATAGGCTTAAAAGTATTGCAATCTTCTTTGTGTGTTTAGATAAAGATGTAATGCCCTCTCGCAAGTTTTTTGATGAATGGTTGGCCTCAATTTGGGGCAAAAAGCTTGGTATCCATGTCACATATTGCAGGATGACTTAAAAGGGTCTATTTGTTGTTTTTCTTAAAAACCACACAATGCAGGAAAGAGTGTTGGAAAAGAGGTTTTGGAACATGGGTCGCTCCATGTTTAGGGTTTACCCATGGTCGCCGAAAGATAATTTTGAGAAAGTTGTTTCTAGGTCTTCACCCAATTGGGTTGAAATTAAAAACCTAAACGTTGAATTCTGGCCATTCATAGCTCAGATTTTGAGACCTTTGGGCTCGGTTTTGCAGGTCGAGCAAGCAAGAGTCACTCTCCCTCACCTTAATGCTAGAGTATTGGTTGCCTTAACACCAGAGATTGACTTTCCGGAATGTATTTCCCTTGATCTCGAAGGAGAGCAGTTTTGTTGGGAAATTTCTATGTTAGGAAACCTAAGTGCATGCTTTCATTGCAAATGCAATGGTCACACCAAAAGAGATTGCCTGGCCCTAAAATCTATGCAGAGAGATAAGCCCGATATAGTGATTAATCCCAAAAATAATAAAAATGATACTGGTGGTTTATAAAACATCTGATGGTAAAAAAATAGGAAAGACTAGCCAAGGTAAACCTGATAATATTATTTCTAACTTGGACAAGGACATACCCAAAGGAAAAAACAAAAATACTGCTGGTAATAAAATCATTCAGAATGGAATTATGGATAATAACAAGTTTGCTATTTTAGCAAATCCTCTTTTTGATGAAGAGTTCGTAGTTGTTCATGCCCATGGTATCTCGGAGGACAAGAGTCCTGATTCCCTAGATGCCCACCCATCAAATGCTGCTACTATTGATACCCCCATTTGTAATGCAAACCCCACCAAGTTGAATGCCCAACAGCTAGCTATTGTATCTATCAATGAAAAAGTTGATAAAATTAAGCAGAATAGTAAGGATAAACAACCCCCCTTTGTGGAATATGTAGTTTCTCCCGAGTCCATGCAAATTGTTGCATTTAATAAAGAAGAGCAATTCACTAAGGTGATTAGAAAGAAAAGAAAAACAGGAGAAAGGCACTCCCTGTCTAATAATAGCAGAGGAAAGAAAAATCTTCCAGATTGTTTCAATAGGTTGTGCAAAAGCACAAAACCCCCACCTAAGTAGTTACCCATGATGCACATCCATAGCTGGAATGTTCGAGGGCTAGAGATGCCTGATAGAAAATAGACTGTGAGAAGGTGGTGTAACCAACTGGCTCATAAAGATGTCATTTGCTTGCAAGAGATCAAAATAGTAGGATTCCAAGCCCACACTATTCTCAAATTTTTGTGGGATAAAGCAATCGGTTTTCATTCTAACCATGAAAGAGGTAAAGGAGATGTGGCTATTCTCATCAACCCTAAATGGGAAGATCATATAGAAAACCATGGATGTTCTCCTTGTCAGAGGGTCATCTAGGTGACCATCAAATGTGGTGCAGAAACTTTTGGGATATGTAATATATATGCAGCTAACTGCTCTAGAGAGAGGGCAGATCTTTGGGAATGGTGTTCTGTGAATTTACCTAAACAGGCTTGGGTTTTTGTAAGGGATTTTAACATGGTAGAGCACAGGGCAGACAAAATGGGAGGTGTGCAACAAGGCTGGAAAGGTAATGAGTTGTTCTTTTGGCATAAGTTCAAAAGGAAATTCAACCTTATCGATCCCATGGAGCAAATGCATGGCCAATTTGTTTATATATGGTTCACATGGTATAATAACCAGAAAGGTAAGCAGAAAGTTTACTGTAGACTTGATAGATTCTATGGAGATGCCTCTGCATTTTCATTTATAACAAAAGGTAGCCATGCCCTAGTTGTGGTATGCCCGGCATCGATATCAGATCATTCACCCATTCAAACTTGTATTAGATTTGAAAGAAATACAGTCTATGGAGATGATGAAAAGAGAAGTCTTTTAAACTCAATGTATCATTGCTAGAAGATGCGGACAACGGAGATGCCATTGAGATGGTCACCTACTTAACTAAGCTTTGTAACCCACTAGATGATGCAATATCTCTTTGGGAAAAAATGGTAAATGCTTGGAAGAACATATTTCAAGTCATTGGAAAGAATCTTGCTATGGACAGAAACAGAGAAGAATCCTTTTGGCAAAGCAGGTTGAATGAGATAGAGAGAGGGTTGCAGAGTAGAGGCACTGATACCCTATTAGAAACTCAACTAACCAGTACTAAGCACAACTTGAGACTCATACAGAGATACAAGACACAGGGACAGAAAATTAGAGCCAGAATGAATTGAATAAATGAGGGTGATAAAGGCTTGGGGTACTTCTTCAATATCATCAGAGCTAAGCAAAAGAGAGAGATGATCAACAAGATTCAAATGGGGGATGCCCTCACCAATGACTCTGAGAACATTACAAATACCTTTCACCAATTTTACAATGAACTGTTCACCTCAAAGGTTTCCCTAGACAGTCAAAGAGCCCTTAAACAGTGTCTAGATATAATACCCAAGAAACTCACTAAAGAAGATAATGCATTTCTCAGTAAGCCTCTCCCTCTTGAAGAAATTGCTGCAGCCATTGACTTCTTTACCAATGGTAAAGCACCAGGACTAGATGGATTCCCGGCTGAATTCTATAAGAAAAATAAGGAATGGGTGGGGTCAGATCTTCTGGAAGCCTGAGGAAGCATTTGAAAAAGGATCCCTAGGAAAGAACATCAACAAGGGAGTGGTTAAGCTCTTACCCAAAGCAGGAGACAAGACACTACTGAAAATTTGGAGGCCTATCACCCTCTTAAACCTCTCCTATAAAATACTAGCCAAAATCCTTGTCAGGAGAATTGCCCCCCTTTTGAGAAAGTTCATATCATATACACAGACTAGATTTATTCAAGGAAGATACATTTTGGAGAATCTTGTCACAAGTTGGGAAGCGATGCACTGGGCCAAATCAGAGGGACAGGAGGTGGCTATGGTGTTACTGGATTTTGAAAAAGCATATGATAGAGTAGAATGGAACTTTGTGCTTGGTATGCTAAAAGCCTTTGGGTTTCCAGAGATATATTGTAAATGGATCAACATTCTCTTCAAGGATGCATCCACGGTCATTGATGTGAATGGGGAATTATCTGACCCAATAAATCTTCAGAGATCTATTAGACAAGGATGCCCAATAGCCCCCTCCTTATTTGTTATTGTTGTTGATGCTATGTATTATATTCTAAGGGCACAGAACATGGGCCCCCCAATCAAGGGCATTTCTCTCCCAAACAATGAAGAACTTATAAATGTACAATTTGCAGATGATACAGCAGTCTTTCTAGGCCTGACAGAAAGTAATTTTGACCTTGTTGTAGAAAGGATCAACCTTTTTTGCAAAGCTTCTAGATCCAAAATCTCTCCTCATAAATCCACAGTATTAGGATGGTCTAATGAGCCCCCTGTCTGGCTAGATGGTAAAGGGTGGCAGTGGGCTGGGTCGAACAAAATTGTTAGTTATCTGGGGATACACTTCTATGTGGAACCGAATTTTGGGAACATGTGGGACTGGATATATGATAAGATAAATAAAAAACACATCAAATGGTAGACTCAGACGCTATCCATTGTTGGGAGGATGCAAGTTGTTCAAAAAGTACTATCTGCCCACCATATCTATTATGCATCAACATGGATGTTTGCAAGCACCCAAACTAATATGTTAGAAAAGATCCTAAGAGACTTCCTTTGGTTGGATGGTAAAGGGAACAGAAAGAGGCACTGTGTGAAATGGGAATGGTGTTGTCAGGAGAGAAAGCATGGAGGGTTGGGGCTGAAAGATATTAAAGTACATGGGGCTGCTCTAGCAGCCAAATGGATTATTAAAGCCCTATGGGTCAATGAACCGTGGAAAATACTTATTAGGAACAATATTGAGAGATCAAGTATTAGAAAAGGGAAGCAGTGGAAAGATATCCCAATATGTGACAAGATCTTGGGAGAGTACAGGATGAGATTATTTGGCTCAAAAATATTCCAGTCCTTCTGGAGAGCATGGACTCAGGTGAGGCAAGGTATTTCAGAAAGGGGTGTTGTTGGGGGTCCTCCTTTCTTTGCTGTTACAGACAAATCAATTTGGTGGGGGTTGTGTTATAATGGGAAACCATTGGCCCTTACTCAAAGTTGCTCTGCCAAATGTTGGAATCTGAAAGGTATCTCGAATCTGCAGGACACCTTGATGGATGGGCACCTAGGGACTTGGGAGTACATTAGCTCCAAATTTAGTATCCCTGCTTCTCAAAAGAAAACATATACCCTCATTAAAAAAGCAGTTAATGGAGAAATTAAAGGGGAACTAATTGATTCGGTAGCATACCTCAACAAGTGTAAATGGGAAGATGGTACTCTACTGTTTGATTCTTCTTCTAAACAACTGTATCACATTCTAAAGAAGGAACCCTCTATCACCACACGTGTGGCCCAGTGTTGGGGGCATGTTAATCCTTTTTCCAATTGGCAATTTTTCTTTGAGTATTTTTGGAAAGGCAAAGCTGAACCCAAGAAACTTTGCTTTAGATGGTTGGTTTTGATTAAGAAACTTGTTGTGGGTCATGTCCTGTCATCCATTGGTTTATCTCCTGTTATTTGCAGCTTGTGTAACTCTGTTGAAACGTTTGAGCATATTTTCTTTGAATGTTTTTATGCACGCAAGGTTTGGTCTATCTTTCTTGGTTCCCCATGTATATGGAATTGCAAATCTAGTATCACCTGGTGTGAAATTCTTGCTGGTTATGTTGAAATGTTTGATTCCAAACTTATGTATTTTTGGTTTACACTGACATGTGAGATTTTGTGGTTGCTTTGGAAGGACCGGAATAGAGAGATTTTTTAGATGGAGAGAAGGAAACCTACTGAGTTTAATCTTAAACTCACACACTTTCATATCATGACACAGGTATCCATGGTGCTCAACATACCCAAAAGCAAGTTTATGATGCTGATGAAGGAGGGCAGCTTAATGATACATAAGGATGAGATACAAGCTGCCCAATAGATTGCTGATCACCAAAGTTTTCTGGCACCCTCTGAAGTGGAAGACTTGAACAATCTTCTGAATAAAGGACAGATTGCTCCTAGAGAACAGGTGGACAATGCGGGCACCCAGAATGAACAGGAGGACTATTTAGTGAGAGAACAGGTGGACATTGCGGGCACCCAGAATGAACAGGAGGACTATTCAGTGAGAGAACCAGAAGCAGCCCGAGAACAGGGGACTACCCAGTATAAAAGCTCATGGGTCCCAAGGGACAATATCCGCCAGAATGATGGATGGGATTAGAGGCTAGTAGTTTTGAATATTATGGACCTGTACTTTCTTTTTGTAAAACTTGATAAACATAATAGTATAGATCAGTATAAGCGGTCCCCTATACAATACATAGTATAGAATGCAGTAAACTTTGTCTCACTCCCCCAATTTTGTAACTGTATATGTTATGGCGGTTGTGAGTAATTATATTTCAGACTCTGATACCACCTTTTAATTGTATATGTTTAAACTATCTTAATATAAAAAAATACAATTTGAAATCATGTCAAGTGTGAAGGAGAAGCTCCAAGTCAAATTGTAATAAGGAATTATAAATGCCTTCAATGAGAAATTCGAACCATCTTTGTGCATTTGATAATTGTGTTTTGGCTGAAGAGAGGGTTTGGTGAAGGGTTTCAGAATTGGTGTTTGTGGAATTGTAAATTCTCCAAGTAATTACAGCACTTTGCGTTGGTTGAATGTGCAGTGAATTGTGCAATTGAGAGATGGTTTCAATCAGAGGCCAATACAGAGCTACAATGCATTGAATTTGGTAAATGTTAGTTTCAAAACTTGGTGAAGAATTAACAGCAGATGCCATTAATTGATGCAAGCTATAGAGGATGTGGTTTTTGGGGCAGATTGAGCATCTTACCAGCAGCCGATACTTATATTACCTGTCGTGGCTCCTTCTATTCCTCACGTGGGGGTTTGGGGATGAAGCGTTAGCAATTAAGGGAATACAATCTGCAATTGGGCCTCTAATTTCCTCAGTTGCATACATTAGAAGATATTGATGTTTGCCTGGAGAGAATAAGATGAATTGTTGAAGAAAATATACAGCCACGTAGTTTGCCAGGGTTCCTATATTTCTTTGCTGATAGTCAAAGTTTTCATTATTGCAAATAGATTCATTGTAAGTAGTTTGAAATCAAATAAAGTTGCAAGGTTTTTTGTTGTTTTTGCAAAATTCAGAATCAGTTTCATTTATGCTTTCAAATATTGTCAAAAAATCCAAAGCATAAACTCTAGAAAAAACACAAAAAAATATAGAATAGCAAAAACAATATCTCTCAGAAACACTTGAAACAGTGGGAGAACAATTGGGGTGGGAGAACAATCGGGGTTCTTACTGTTAAATTTAAGATCAAGTCTAATATAATGATAACAATTAGGAAATCCTATCCAATGAGCTTAAGAAACAAATTAATACATCAGCTAATCTAATAGAATATTCAACACAAATGCTAATCTAAGAAGCTGAAACACAAGACACAAGAGTTACCCTGGGAAAACCTCCCTCTTGGAGGAAAAACCCAGCAACTAATTTAGATTGTAAATATATTGCTCTCAGAAAATTACAATAACTCACACTTTGTTAGTTTGCTGATGATCATGGATCAATGAAACAAATCGACCAACATTACCTATGTATATATCTGACCACAAAATGACTCCGCTCAGATAAGTATGTTTCAGGTCACTGATCACAGAGGTATAGTGCCTTGACTTAGAGAAATATAAAGCTTCATCGCAGAGATATAAGGCCCGATCTGAAAGATATAATTCGCATATCAGATGTATGTTCACTGTCTTGACTTAGGACTGAATTTGTTTCATTGTGTTCGCTGTCAAAGACTTGGATTCACAACAGATTGTATGTCAAGGTGTGATCGCTGTCCTATAGATCCAGATCGCTTGTATATGATCAGATCGCAGTTTTAAATCTGATTGCATGTCGTATGAATGTATATAATACGTATGCCCAAATCTGATCACATATCTTGTATGAAGTTCAATCCAAGAACAGATCACCACCTTGTATATCATTCGCTGTCAATACTGCCTTTTAAATAATTCATTGTCTTAGATAGTTCGCTGCCAAAGACGTATTTCACATTATATATTTTTTTAATGATACAACTGCCTCTCTTTTATATGGAGGTCTTTTAATTTGATTACATTGGTTGGCCCATTCTCGGCGCCAAAAATATAATTATAAATTTGGGCCCGGCCCAATTACAATTTTAAATTATTTTAATTATTTTAATTCTCTGATCAAAATAACTACCATAAATAAAGTATTTAATTTTCCAATTAAATAATTTAATCTCTATATTATTTAATTTCTCTAATTAAACAATAAATTATTTAATTTTCCAATTAAATAATTTAATCTCACAATATATTATTTAATTCTCCAATTAAATAATTACTTCATCCAATCTCACAATTAAACATATTATTATTTAATTCTCTATTTAAATAATTAATTCATTATTTTAATTTTCCTAACTAAAATAGTGTGAAGCTAGAATCCGATCTAGCTACCAAACATTAACACTTACAGTGGTTTCAGACCGGTTTCCTGCCATCCTACTGGGGTCAGAAATCATTGAACTCACACGTTTGATTTTGAGTGACCAGCACTCTTGCAGTTGTTTCAGTTGTGGAAACATCCAAGAATTCAATCAAACAGGGAAACCAGTTGAACAGCATGACTATTTCCAAAAAGCAGTCAAAAGCCATGATAAAAGAATTGGAGAAGCTTAGACAAAGTCGGGAAAGGACAGGTGAATTGCTTTCACACCCGGCAACCATAGACAGACAGATTAGCACAGTATGTGGCTTCCATCTTTAAGGGGTCTACATCACAAAACGAATAAGAAAGAGGAACAAGTTGCCTCTTCAGGTGAAGTATCTAAAAATCTTTACAATAAATTTTCAGCAGCTAGTGGCCAGCATGCAGCTGATCTTATGGAGAGCAAAATTCAGATTTACATTAAGGAAGATATTGGGCACAAGACAATCCATGATGACTTCGGGATTGGGGAAGAGCTAGTGATGTCAGAAAATAAACCAATGGCATTAGATCAGCTACATAAAGATAAGGTTTCTTGTGATGTTATTCATACTTTTGAAAGTCTAATGGAGGCCCAAGATCAAAAGGTGGATGTGAAAGTTGATCCTTTTCTTAGTGGAGCAGGCACTAGTGTTCTGACCATGCATGATGAAAGAGACTTTTTACAAAGTCGTGTTTGTCATTACCGATTTGTTTGAAGACAATCACATTAAGTCTCATCTTTCTCATGTGATAGGAGCTTGTGATCATGAGGAAGCCAATGTTATGACATCAACTTTTGATGGTTGCGGTTATGAAACTTTGCATCGGCATGAAATAGCAGTGACGACACATATGCAGGATGGTACCAGTGAGTTGCCACATGATGGTACTCAAGAATTGGGTACTAATGGTGCTTTGGGTGATGTGGATTCATGCTATGATGAGTCTGATTTTTCAAATCAGACCTTGGTAGATAAATCAGAAAATCTATTGGTTGGTAATGGGTCTCAGGATCATGATTTGGAGGGACTTGTTGGAGCTCTCAATTTTTGGCAAAATTTAGAGTCCTATAAAGTGATAAAACTCTAAAAAATGGAATCCTAAAATCTATGCCCAATAATTAATAATATGATGATGTACATTAAATGGGATACAACAACATATTGCTTTTCAATTAAAATTTGAGGGATTATGGAAGGAAGCTCTATGAGAGAAACAATCAAAATTCTACAAGCGAAGGTTTCAGAGATGCTGGAATTTAGACCTGCTACAAAGATGATGTTGACAGAGGATGAAGATTGTCGAATTTTAAAAATCTAAAAAAGACCCAGTTCGGGAAATTAAATTTCCTATCTTCAGAAAAAATCTTAGAATTTTACAATATGTTTTGGATTTTCGACCAAAGCCAAATCCGAAAGTAGGTAGTT
>MU223792.1:1240676-1252424 GCA_018584345.1 Thuja plicata
TATTTCAATTTACAGTTCATGATATATTGATTTTAGTTATATTTATTTCAATCCTACTTGCCATCTTGAGAGATCAGTTTAATTTTGTACACAAGTTATCTGCTATAAAATGCCTTAAACCACTAGATAGTGGTTAAGGTAAAGGTTCACCCACCTTGGTCTTGCAGAGCTAGAAGTGCAGGGGAAGAGGATCATAATCGATCATTCCCGTTAGTTGGCCAAAAACAATTGGTTTTCTAAACATTGGATTGGCAAGTCCATAGGAAATCCAATTTAGCATTTTTGGGCACCAACAGGACTTGCAATTAGATTTGGAGCGGAAGCGTGTGAAGATATTGACATATCAGCAGCTTCTACCTTATCTGTTGGGCCATCTTTCGAGGTACATAGCAGCAGTACCTTAGCTGATGATGTGTGTTGATGATTGCACACGCGGTGCTTCTTATCATGAGGTGAGTGATGTAGATACAGCTTCATATCACAGTGCAGATTTTGGGAGTAATATGTTTCGGAGTCCTCATCATTTAGTTGGGCAACTAAGGGTGAATGACAATATGATTGCCACGGCCATTGAATATTTTGATGTTGCTCGTCAGATGTTCGCAACTTATGGTTGGAGTACTCCTGTGACAGATGAGCATTGTGATAGTGGTCTTTCCCTAGCAGAGTTTCATGCACTTCGAGAAACAATTGGAATAATGAAACAAAATTACCTGCAACTACTTGCGAACAAAGACTATCTTCTCGAGTGGGGTTGTATTTGCTATGATGCACAGAAGGGGAAGGTAGAGGAGGTTGATGAGCTCACTCATGAGCTTGAGGTGACCACGGACTCATTGGAGAGCACGCAGTTGGCCCTTCATGAGTCTCATTCACGAATTGAGGAGCTTACCGTGGAGTTGAGTTTGGCTCAGTCTTCACCAGCTACAGATATAGTGCAGTCTTCTACAGTGGCAGTTGGTGATGATCTTATATACACGGGTTATGGTTGTGAGCGGGTGGAAGATGTGACTACACCTATCATAGCTACAAGAGCAGTTGAAACAGATGGGATGAGTGCATCGGTAGAAAGCAGCAGGGAACCACATGTTGCGCCAAGTTCTCTTGAGGATAGTCCATTGACGGGTGATGCAGGGTAGATTTTGGGTAGGTCTTGTGAAGTAGAAATGGATTCGTCGGTGAGTTGTGTAACAATTTACGACACTACTCCATCTTCTTCACGGGACATGTACAAAGTATCAACTAGTTGGGAGGTTGGCTCTCATGTCGGTTTGTTTCCCTCCTCTGGAAGCAAACCTGTTATTTCATCCGATGTATTTGATTTTGATCAACAGCTTGTTGAGGCACAGAGTTGGAGTGATTAGTTGAAGGTTACTGGAGAGAAGGTTGATTCAACCTTATCTCGCTTTGACTGCAAGCGTAAGTATGTTGAGTATCTTCTTTGGAGAGCAGAATTTGAGGAGACATCATGGAGTCGGGGTTGGTACTCATATTCGCGATTTGAGATCCATCCAGAGTGCTTTGGAAGCATTTAAATTAGAGTACCTCCACTTGTTTCATGACAAAGAGCATGCTATTGGGTATGCGGAGAGACTTGGCAGGGCATCTACCCAATTAGCTATTCGGGATCAGATTTTGGAGTCATCTCCTGATTCCAAAATTGTCAGTGATGAGTCGTTGACGAAGATTGGAACTTTCTACTATAACTACACAGTGAGTGCTCATCATTTCTCTTTTGATCCACATGTGGAAGACTTAATGATGCATCGGTATGGATTGGCTTCGGGGTCATACAATCCTTTGTGGGGTGGATATTCATCATCTTCGATATATGGAATCAGTAGCTGCAAGTTGGTTGGGGGCTACTTGCAGAGTCATCATATCCATGACAGATTAGCAGGGGATGGAGATAGTGGTTGTGATACAGACACCTTCAGGAGTTCTTATCTCCACAATACAGTTGGATTTCTTATCCATGGAGGATTGATAGTGTAGTATGGGATTCAATCTAGCAGATATCTACTTCCAGATATTCTCACCTCCTTATGATGGATGGATGTGAGTTTCGTTTATATTGGGACCCAAGTGGCGACAGGGTTAGTACAGCAAGTTGGATGGGTCCCATTGGGTTGCTTCACCACTTCTGATATGCTGAAGTTGGGATCAGCGTTAAGCAGCAGAAATCTAGGAATGTTCTTCTCGGGTGGCTTCTATTTAGGATTTGGGATCTAGGTATATTTGGTTGGTCACTCTTTAATGTGTAGTGGGATCCTTCGTGTGCATCGAGGTTCCAATCTAGGTTCACTGGGGAGTATTGCAGTGTGTACATGGTGTGGATTGTTTGCAACTTCATTTATGATTCTCATGTACATTATTGGTTTCAGATACACAGTTTCAGTGCGCAGAGATTGGGCAGATGGGTAGCTGTTCATTTTTGTGCAATTGTGGTTATGTTGGTGCCACGGTTGTGTTTCAGTGTGGGACACTTCTCAGTCTTCCTTTGGACTTCCAGTGCAGTGGAGTTTCGTTGTAGTTGTGATTGCTTGGGGACAAGCAATCTTAGGGAGGGCGGACTATAATGTCCCCATTTTTTGTGAGCATCGGAGTTCGTGGGATTAGTCTATTATTTGACCATCGTAGGCTAATCAGATGGATAGAGGATCTTAGTTGGCAGTGCCAGGGGCTATTTTCCAGTCCAGAGGTCAAGGATGTTCAGGTTTGCTTTTCGTTTGAGTCAGATAGGCACACTTACTATTTATAGTAAGTTACTATTTCAGGGAAGACAGGGTTTCTATTTTGAGCATGGAACCTAATCAGTTGGTAGTGGCATGGAGTTGTGGGGTCATCAGCAAAGCTTCCAATTTGGGACTTACTATTTATAGTAAGTCAATTCATGATCAATACTATTTTTGGTAGGGAACCTTAGCGTCTGAGTCAGGCAATGAGCACCTTGATTTGGAGCAAGTCCTTCAAAGAAATTAATGAGCAATTAAGGCATTTATAATCATTAATTAAAGTCCATTTAATTAATGATTAACTATTAAGTTTTTATTATTGTGTTCAAGCGCATTAAATGTTTATTTAATTATAAAGTGACTTGGTGCTTATGTTTGGAGGGAAATATAATAAATTATTATATTTCAAATGTGCATCAAAAGCAAATACAACTTGAAATCATGTGAAGTGTGAAGGAGAAGCTCCAAGTCAAATTGTAATAAGGAATTATAAATGCCTTCAATGAGAAATCCGAACCATCTTTGTGCATTTGATAATTGTGTTTTGGCTAAAGAGAGGGTTTGGTGAAGGGTTTCAAAATTGGTGCTTGTGGAATTGTAAATTCTCCAAGTAATGACAGCACTTTGAGTTGGTTGAATATCCAGTGAAGTGTGCAATTGAGAGATGGTTTCAATCAAAGGCCATTACAGAGCTACAATGCATTGAATTTGGTAAGTGTTAGTTTCAGAACTTGGTGAAGAATTAACAGTAGATGCCATTAATTGATGTAAGCTATAGAGGACGTGGTTTTTGGGGCAGATCAAGCATCTTACCAGCAGTCGATACTTATAATTACATGTCGTGGCTCCTTCTATTCCTCACGTGGGGGTTAGGGGATGAATAATTAGCAATTAAGGGAATGTGATCTGTAATTGGGCCTCTAATTCCCTCAGCCGCATACATTAGAAGATATTGATGTTTGCGTAGAGACAATAAGATGAATTGCTGAAGAAAATATACAGCCATGTGGTTTGCCAAGTTTCCTATATTTCTTTGCTAATAGTCAAAGTTTTCATTATTGCAAATAGATACATTGTAAGTAGTTTGAAATCAAATAAAGCTGCAAGGTTTATTGTTGTTTTTGCAAAATTCAGAATCAGTTTCATTTATGTTTTCAAATATTGTCAAAATATCCAAAGAAAGCATAAACTCTAGAAAAAACACAAAAAATTATAGAATTGCAAAAACAATATCTCTCAAAGACAGTTCAAACAATGGGAGAACCATCAAGGTTCTTACAGTGGAATTGAAGAACTAACATTCTTTACTCTATAGAGCTTAGCAATATGTCATTTATTGCAGTTATAATATGTGACACCATGATGGGGAGCATTTCCACTTCTTCTCACATTAGATCTACAGTTAGCATCCTTGTGGTCAAACTTATTCCATGTGTAACAATAACCATTGAAGGATTGAGCATTCCTAGCATTGTTCATATTTTTAAGACCATTCGTCATCATTCTACTTCTGCATTTATTAGCCTTATGACCAAATTTGTCGCAATTAAGGCATTGATCATTGAATGGTTGAGGTTTTGAAGGTCAAAATGGATACATGTTCATTCTACTCCTACATTCTGCAGCCTTATGTCTGATTCTATTGCAAGAAAAAGAATTACCATTAAAAGCCTAAAAGTACCTAGTTTGAGCAGCTTGCTTTGGAACTGTCCTTTTGAAGTTCTTCCTCTTGTTCCAAACATGAGTGAATTTGTTTTGATCTCCCTTTGTCTTCTTGAATTCATCTTGAATCTTTTCTTTACCATTTTAAATATTTGTCTCATAACTTTCTCCCTTATCAAAACCAAGGCCACCTTTGTTCTTCTGTGATTTCTTAAAATTGAGCATCTCATCAAGTAAATCACTACCACCTTTGAGTTTCAAAACCTTTTCAATTTGTTCCTTTGCATCTTCCAAATCCTTTCTCATAGCAACAATGCCTTCCTCAAGTTTGGTGCATTTAGCATATTTGCCAACGAGCTTTTGGTTCAAATAGTCAGTAGTCCTCTTGCCTTCTTTAACTCATACTTGTGAATTAATTATTTCATTTTTTGTCTTTTTGAGTTTGGCTTCATATTCTTTCTTTGCTTCTAACTTGGCTTTTGATTTGATGGTCTCCTTTTTTGCCGTATCAAACTTGGTCTTATATTCTTCGCATTCCACCTTTGCAGCATCCATGTCCTTAGAGCAAGCTTGATTTCTCCTTCTAGATCTACTTCACAGTCATCAAGATTGATATCCCATCCTTCAGGTTCCATGGCTTCAAGATCTTTTTCCGAAAAGATTTTGTTAATTTAGCTTTAAATCCCATGTGCTCAAATTCAAGATCCACCTTCAATTGTTAAATTGTTTCCTTAAAAACCTTGCTTTGATACCAATTGTTGAACACATCTATATGTTGAGAGTGCAGGGGATGAATCAGCATAAACTAAAACTTAAGCATTCATTATCTTTTAAACCATTTGATAAGATGTGCAGAAGTAACGAACAAATAAACAACATTCACCACACAAGAATAATTTTTACGTGGCAAACCCAAGAAGGGAATAACTACAAAGAGGATCAACTCACAATATATGAAACAAGTATTACAAGAGGCTCATTGCCGAACTTGCAGCCAAGACTCATTGTCTTGGGGCAAGATACAATAGACTTGCAAACTAAAGATCACTTCTTCAAAGAAAGATAAAATATGATGAAATATATGATATGAACTGTTATAGAAGAAGCATCTGACTAATGCTAATAGTGCAGTCCTCTTTGTAGTCCTACTTTTCTATTAGACTAATTCTGCACACTTCATCATCTGATTACAGATCAATTTCGCACATTATAGAGTTTCACATTCCATTCTCACCTCTCAACAAAAGATTTACTCTTCCTTAAATAACCTTCCCAACATCACAAAACAATGGTTAGCTCTGGACAAATAGGGCCTAATCAATGAAACGTGCAACACAAGATAGGTCAGCCTTATCTGCCTTCAACAATATCAAAAATAGGTTGCGGATCAAGCAAGACATAATTTGAATCTCCAAACATGTTATACCACATCCTTCAAAGAAAATGAAATAGGTTAGGATCAACCACAATTGAAGGAACATACTTAGTCGACTCAAATATCAACACCACTACCAAAACTACCAACTGTTTGAAATCTTATCATTGAAGAGAAACCAAGAACATTAAGCAGACCACCATAATAAATTGAATTGGCAAACAAAGTGTAGACAAGATAGACAATGTGTTTTTCAACAAGATGAATATCATGCTCTGGAGCACCAACGACCCTGAAACATATGTTACTGGTTCAATGCGCATTCCTCAACATCTTCCCAAAACTGCAAGCTCAAGTCAATTACTGCAGTAGAATGTGGAGCATTCTAGTGAACTAACAGGAAAACCTTAAGCTGTCAAACTATGATCCAAAGTTCAAACTCTTATAGCTTTTGTTGATGAAGGTATCATGACTTGAAAACTTAACAGTAGGTACATGATACCTATCTCATTCAACATCCTAGACCGCACAACTATAGGATGCAATACATAACAAAATGTTGTCTCTGAGTCGTAAAGAGATGCACTGGTTTAGCACTTAAGACAATTTCTTCACCCACAATCAAGATTTTGAGCACAAACTTTAACCCCATAACATCGAGACCATGCAGATGACAACCAAAGTGACCATATCATGTAACCAAGCAAGTAGTCAAGTTGATCTTGTCATGTCACCTTCTTAAAATTGGATTAAATAATAAACAACAATAATTAAATTAAAAAATACAAAAGTAAAAAATTAAAATATAATTATAATTTGGTTAAATTAAACAAATGGTCAAAAGGCACATGAATGAGGTATAAAATGGAGAGAAAAGACCTTCATTTGAGGGGGATATGGAGGGAGGAAGAAGAGGAGAGCATAGAAATTTAAAAAGGGATTAATGGTAGAAGAAAGGAATGTGAAGAAAATAAGGTAGTGACATTTTCAAAGGGTAGCAATGATGGAGGGTTGCAACTCTTTAAAAGGGTTGTGATTATGAAGGGTTGTGACCTAAGTTACCGTTCAGGTTCAAGAATGGGTGCGGGTATGAGAACCTAGAACGAGGGTACATGAAGAAAAAAAATAGGGGTTTGGGTACATATGGGTACGGGTGTGTGTGTGTGTGTATATACAAAAAAAAAAGATATATACAGAATTGTAAAACTAGATCATTTCATAGTATGATACTTGATCATTGATCAATGCCAAATGCCAAAGACAAATATTAAATGCCAATTGCTAGTGGAAAAATATTCGAATAAGAATATGCGTACCCAGCAAGTACCCTGTGCGAACCCAACAAGTACCCACAGACGTACTTGTACCAGGTGCGTACCCGAACCCGGTACAGGGCCTGTGGGTACGAACCCAGTAACTAGGGTTGTGACTCTTCGAAAGGGTTGTCATTATGAAGCGTTGTGACTCTTCAAAAGGATTGTAATTATGAGGGTTGTGACTCTTGTGAAAAGGCAAACATGATGAAGAGGTGTGATCTCTCCCTCACATGGGAAGATATAAAATGGAAGAAGGATCAAATGGAATGGAAAAAAGGGAGTAGAGGAGATCTAGAGCAGATTCAGAGCAGAAGTATAAGGAGGGATCTGAAATAAGAATTGAGAAGGAAAGAAGAAAATAAGATATGTAGAACTAGAAGAAGAAGATGTCCAGATATTAAATGGGATATGTGCAGATTTGAAAAGTAGTAAAAACAGATTTGAGAAGTGAGAGAAAAAGAGAGATTTGTGAAGTGAGAGATAGGTGAAGATTAAATAAGAAGTGAAAGGGGCAGCAGTTGTTATAACATATGTATCTTTTCATAACCAAAGGGTGTGACCCTTTCATAAGGGCATTAACAAATGAAAGGGTGTGACCACCTACACTCAAAGGAGATATAAACGAGAACTTCAATTGAGAAGGGCATCCAAGGGAGATGAATTTGGAGATTTATTTAATATTCTAAAAGGCAACAATGAAAAGTGGTAACTCAAATCCTATGAAAGGTGGTGACCCTTTCACCAAGAAAGTATAAAGGATCACCTATCAATCATCACTCAGGAATCCAGCAATCATTAATCCCTCGTGATATCAATAAACAAGCAAGATCAAGCAAACAATCATCAAATCCATATTAATCATCACTTCAGCTAGGGATCAAAGAAGCAAACAATTCAGCAATCACGCATCAATCTATTACATCAACAATCACCTAATCATCACTCACCAATGCCTTATATCAAATCAAAGGAATGCATTCATTCCACGAATCAATCACCAAATTGGAATGTGATATTACTATATAATCTCTCATATATTAGAAGAAACTTGAAAGCAATAATATACTGCCATGATCCCAACCAAACTCCGATTAGAAATTGTCTCACAATAGTGAGACTTCACAATTTCTAACATAACAAAAAATGCTTCACATCCCTGTGAATAATCTAAAAACCATAATTGTGATATGTTTCATCTATATCGGTGTTATAATTGAAAATTAACAAATGATATCAGAATACAAAGCCATGCCACTATACCCTGCTTACAACCGTTTTTACAAGAAGTCGTCATTCAATGAATATAAAATAATGAAATGGAGGCCTTAACAAAGGATTGCAATAAGAATGGCATGGGCTTACTACCGCTTAGCCTGAGCAATTAATAATGAGCAGTCAAAGGGAGTGATTATGCAATAACAAATAATCTTAAGTATACAACCAATTAGTATGATAAAGGCATTTAAATCAATTTAAATTTTTGACAGCAATTAGTAAAGAACAGGCGTAAAGACAGAAACGTTGAGAGGGTGCATCTCCTTCAAGTTTAAAGATATAAAAGGGGAGGTGTAATTCAATTATGAAGGGACGAACCATGAAGTAGAAATCGAAAGGAGAGCACAAGACATAATGAGATAAGAGCAGATTATAATAATACTTCAGACCTGCAATCTGGGTATGAATATTGTGTGGCACTTATATTACAGAGAAATCTATTTATGACCGTCTTTATTGGATTATATAAGCAGTTCAGAATTATGATATTATGTGATTGTTTATTTATATACACATAGACAGACATGTGTACAAACAATCTGCATAATTCTGATTTAATATACTGCATTACGATTGAGGAATATTTTATTATAGGATTTATTGTGTGAAATACTATATGTACTTTCTGACTGTTGTAACCAGCCATGGTAGGGGAAATGAGGGGATCACGTGTGTGAAAACGGTGATGAGGTCACCTTCTAAGCATGCCACACCACGGGGCCAAAAGGGGAAAAAAGGACTGCCTTTGGGCTTAGGAAGAAGGGATTTTTTGGGCACCCTGTTGTGAATGTTTCTCATGACCTCTATCATAGAGAACAAATGCGTTGGGATGCTCAACCATTGGAGGTAAGATAGAAGAAACAAGACTGAGGAAAATGGTGATAGGAGACCACACTAGGTATGCCACCTCATATGTATGGCACGGGCCACATGAGGCCAAGAGGGATGGTATATTCGCTCTATGGCCTAGGGTAGGGGGTCACTAGAGCACCTCATCAAGTCACCCTACCTTAACACTTCTATGGTTGAGACTTCTAAAATCTGGTTCAAACAATCTATTGATCTAATCTACATTTCCAATATATGTTTATTTCTAACTCAAGAATGTCTAATTATGATCATAAATGATTCCTAACTTGCTTGCAGGATCACAATCAAAGCAAAAAGGTATCCCTAAACCCTACTTGCTTTAATAAAAATGTAATCTAGGGCAAAAATTGGGTAATCCTATTTGGGGACATTATAAGTGGAATTAGAGCATGTTTCTGCCAGCCTAGTTGACATTATGATGAATCGATTACTCCAAGAGATGGATCTGGTCCTGGTTGGACATTCCTGCCTCCTGTGGACTCGGTGGTGAATATTACTGCACAAGATGAATCTAGCCCCGATTGGACATCCCTGCCTCTTGAGGGCCAAGTGAACTATGTCTACATATATTCATGTGTATGCTCGATGTCTCGATATTTTCATGTCTACTATGTGTATGCTCTGTGTTTGCATATATCCATGTGTATGCTCCATGTTTAGTTCATAATTGATGTGTTAATCTAAGGAAGAATCCTAGTTTATGATTGTTTGAGGACAAGCAATCTTGGGCAGGGTGGACTGTCATGTCTGATTCTTGAAATAGGATTAAATGATAAATAATAATAATTGAATTTAAAATATATGAGAATAAAATTAAAACATAATTAAAATTTAGTTCAGTTAAAAAAATGGTCAAAACCTAAGTTACTAAATGTGCATTGTGCTGGTGTGCATCGGATCCAGATGCGCTCTAGTCTGGATGCGGTCCAGATGCACACAGGTTGCGCATCCCGGACTATGGATGTGCACCGGATGCGCAACCCACGCATCTAGGCACGTCCACAGCCTAGGATGTGCATCCAAAGCACATCCGGCGTGTACCAGGTTGCTCAAAACCCTAAAATGATCCTTTATGAAGCCATTCAAC
The DNA here is from genome assembly GCA_018584345.1 of Thuja plicata. Lineage (NCBI taxonomy): Eukaryota > Viridiplantae > Streptophyta > Pinopsida > Cupressales > Cupressaceae > Thuja > Thuja plicata. The sequence goes on from MU223792.1 coordinate 1,250,997, forward strand.
CTTAAACCATATCATTTTGTTTGCTCTTTTGCTCTCATCTCATTTTGTCTCCATTTTGGCATTTCAAAGGACAGGTGGGTTTTTTTGAAGGGGAACGTTCATGGAGTGCCAAATAGCTTCCACAAAGGAGATTTAAGTATCAATGCATTCCACTCTACCTCTATTGTTCCATATAATATATAATTGTACAATTTTGTATATTTCTTTAATTTTTTTGTATATATAATTATATATCTACACACTTACCCAAATGTACCTGAACCCCTAAAACAAATTTCGTGTACCCACATATCGGGTTCTCATACCCGTACTTGAACCGACAACTTAGGTCAAAATGCATGAATGGAAAACTTGTATCTCCCTCAAACATGATGTATAAAAGGGAGAGCAAAGAACTTCATTTGATGGGGATATGAGGGAAGGAAGAAGAGAGCATAGGAATTAAAAAAGGATTAATGGAAGAAGAAAGGAATGTGAGGAAAATAAGGAAGCGACCACTTCAAGGGCAGCAATGATAAAGAGTTGTGACTCTTCAAAAGGATTGTAACTCTTTGAAAGAGGGACAATTACAAAGGGTTGTGACTCTTGTCAAAAGGCAAACATGATGAAAAGGTGTGACCTCTCCCTCACATGGGAAGATTTAAGTGGAAGAAGGATCAAATGGAATGGAAAATGGGGAGTAGAGGAGATCTAGAGCAGATTCGGAGCAGAAGTTAAGACTTATCAGATGGCAGTTTACCAATCTGGAATTTTCCTCAATCTAATTTAGGTACCTGAGCTAGGGCAAAATGTATCCTAATCGAGGGCAAAATTGTGATCTAGGGCAAAATTTGGGTACTCCTAATTTGGGGACATTACAAATCTATACATAGCAAAACTCTGGACTGATAAACTACCATCTGATAAGTCTCAATGCAATGTCCCCTTTTAGGAAATCTAGGAATTTCAGGACAATTACTTAATTTTTGTTAACTTACACTATCGGATCTTTCAATTAACCTATGTAATGGATAAGATGAAAGTAAATATGTATAAAATAGCAAGTCACTTGTGTTGTGACGTTTTCACACCATCGCCCCATTGCAAATGGGGACCCCCTCTTTCGCAAGCGGTAGGAGTTGTGGTCTTAGGTGGTCTTTGTTGGCGACAGTTTTCGAGTCCCCTCGGTCCAGCAAATGAGGTTTGAGAGTCGGTTTTGGGCAATTTTGGCCTGCTGAGAAGTCAAGTCTGTCTGGTGCACGAGCAAGAGTTGTGTTAAATCTTTCAGGAATATGGGATCAAAATCAAAGGATTCGTGATGAAACAAGTGTAAACCCTCTGAGAATCCTTGTTCCAGCTTCAATTCGATCTTAGAAAGTCGAAATAGATTGCGGGAGGTAGCCTTGTTGAAGGCGTGCTGAATCCTGAAATTTGGCTAAGTCCTGAAAT
>MU223792.1:1262071-1275972 GCA_018584345.1 Thuja plicata
ACCTTGGAGTATTTCCTCACGTCCTTCGTGAGTATATGCTTTTCAAGAGAGGGTTGAGTGCTTGATATCCTGTATCAAGTGTTTAAATCCTATATGTTATGTAGTGGTACAAAACTCACATCAACAACTTGCTATCCCCAATACATGCAATTATATGTATGCAGAATGAATTGATATTACTTGCACTTAGTGCAATGATCTTTGCTGTCCATTATGGCAATATGATTATGCAATTGAGATAAATAGTACTACTTATAGCAATACGGATTGCTGTCTCTGATTTTCACTCTTATAGCCTGCAATATCTGATCTTTGATTATCGCTTATAGTGATACAATTGTCGTTTCTAATGTAATCCTTGGATTCTTGCAGTCAAGTCTTCTTATTGCTTAAAGCCACAATTTGTCGTATCTGATATGTTGTTACTTTTATGCAGATCTGAAATGCTGCTATAAACTTTCTTATGTCCTTTCTTTCAGATCCGCAATAGTCTTCTATATATATTTGCCTTGGTGTATATATGATATACATTTCATAAACACTCTGTACACCCCCTCCTCCACCTTCTTTCAAATCGTTTGAATAGAATCTTCATTGAAGAGTCATATTTGTTCATTTGTTAATTGAACTCTTTCACTTATAAACTAAATCACACCCCTCTTAATATTTGAACATAAACTAAACTCTTTAAACCACCACTTATAATTTATGTTTACTCTTAACAAATGTTTATGAATAATCACTGACTTCTCAACTTATCAAACCTTGTATTATGAATAGTAATTCTTTTAATAGTCGCTCTTCTTCATTTATTATTAAACGCCACCTCAAGACACATTTGTTAATCGAATCAAACCTTCTCAATTGTCATGGTTTTCTTGATTTCTATTGTTGACCGATCAATTAAACGTGGATTTATCTATTTTTCTTTGTCTATTAATAGACATAATCAATGCCTTTATATTAGCACTGACTCTGTCAACATTGGATTGGATCGCTCATATATTCTCCTACAGATTCCACTCGCTTGATACTACGCAGCTATCTTATCTTTTTGCAAACTGTTCTTCCTCTAATTATAAGTGTCGATGTAAATCCAATATGTTCGCTACCTTTGATGTCGTGATAATGAAGTCTCAATACCGATGTCAAATCTGATAGACTTCTAAAATCAAGGAGGCCAGTCACCCTGAGAATTCTCAAACCAAACAAAATGTTACTCGTCCGACTATGACGCCACTTCTTCACGATGATATTGCTTTGACTAGTTGCTATCTTAATTGTATACGTTGTCTTCTAATATATAATTTGATCACTTATGCGATGTTCTTCTCAGATCGTCTTCTCTGATTGGAGCACTTTGGTATGTATAAAATGATATGATTCTAACGTATTGATATAGTGTTTTCCTCCCCTATTTTGAATGGTATTAAGTATCTTTCAAAAGACTTGACATGAGGGGTCGTGTCCCTCAATTGTGCCTCTTCTTATTGATTAGATATTATTTCTACCTTAATCAATATTGTTTAATGTTATATAAGTCGTTGACTTTTACTAATTGTTGTGTTGTGTATTTAGTCGATATCCAGTAATATGTTGTGATTATCAAATTATATTTCTCCAAGTCATTTCTCTTAGTCAATCTATTTGCACATTTAGACGATATTTCCATACCATCATTCCTTGGTACTTCTCGAACTATATATGTAGTTGTTCCACCATTTATCCTTTAATGAATGTTTCTTTAACTAGTTGCACCATACTTGGCCTCTTTCATGAAGTTGATAATACTATCAATGGACTTTTATCATAATGCTTGTTCCCTTTGATATGACAAAGATACACTATTTCCAAGTCACAAAGTGTTTATTCTTGGCATTAAGTGACATTAAGAGCTTTTCTTCCTTATGCTTGCCCATAAATGGTAGAGGCCTATATTAATAAGTTTCAATCTTTAATTAAAACTTATTAAATTGTATATTTCAATTTGGGGATATTACACTCAACCTCACAAATGTGTCTAATATGAACTGAAATAGTTGCTCTCCAACATGCACCATCAAAACTATACATCTAACTTAATGACAACACAAAATGTCAGACATCAGTTTGACATCAATGACAACACATATTGTCAATAGTGGTCCCATTAGCCAAGGCTACTGTAAGCCCTAAAAATCATTTGTATCCAATTTCGTTTTTGTAACCAATTTTTCATCGATAAAGTTGTGTTGTCGTACTATCTACAAGGGTGATTACGTTATGTACCTTTAGGGTACTTTTAATTCGAAAGGTGTGATGTTTGGATGCCTTGGAGATGACAACTAGGATTCCCTATTCTTCTTCATTGCACCTCCTCTTGCTTGGGTTTTCTGCTCCTTCTCGAACTTCTTCATCGAATAGTGCTTCTATATTGTGTGCTTGGCTTCTTTTCCCACATATATATCCTTGCTCCCATTTTTCCTTGCACTTGAAACACAATTTTAAGTTTTGAAGGTCTTTTCAATTACAAATAAGTCCACATACCCATTCATCATTGCATTTGACGCACAATTTTTTCTCTCAAACCTTTTCTTATTCACAAACATCTCCACGGTCCCATTTTCCCTTCCAATTGAAACATAATTTTTTCCTTTGAAGCTTTTCATGATCATCTCTAGATAGAAATGTTTATCTTTTGATGTCACATTTTTGAGTAACTTTTATCTTTCATTTTAGTGGTATTGAGTTGTATGGCTTTTAAGATTGCATCTTGGAGAGTGGTAGGACCCAAGGCACTTACTAGGCCCCAAACAAATTCCAATAGTCCCTCTATAAATAGGTAAGTGAGCTTTTTTTCAATTATTCCGAGAGACATGACAGAAAGCTTCTACAATTCTATCACATAGTCCTCAACAGTTCCTTCTTGCCTTAATTGAGTTAATTTGTTGAAATACCTCTCCATATGTTTTTGGTCAAATCTTTCAATGAGCTTGCCTGTGAAGTCGTCATAAGATGTTATGCTTTGATGGCTTTGCGTAATCAAGCCATGGCGCCATCAATAGTGTGCAAACCCCTTCTAAATGTAAGATGGTGAATTTAATGGCATCTTCTTCCATCGTGGGGTAAGAGATAGGTAGGTATACAAGTTCTTCGACTCGTGAATGAGCGGTGACCTGCCCTAACCCATCAAAATTAGGAAGAGTTATTTTGCCTACTTTATGATGTAAGATCTTATTGGGTTGACCCCTTTTCCCTTCTAGAATTAATTCTTGATCCAACCTCACAAAATTCTCTAAGTGGAATGTTTCTCCTAGTTTCAGGGTCAAGTCTTGAATATGATTCAGCAAATTCTTCTAAGTTATGATTTGGTGCAATAATGTCTTCTTCTCTAATTGGCCCCTCTAGGTATGAAGGGGTCTAGTTATTCTTGGTGTGACCTTAGTGGAGTTCTATCATTTTCATAATGATTAGAATTGGAATCCCTGCCATTAGTTTGGTTGGGTCAGAAATTACTAAAAGTGTTCCTCATATTATGGATGGTTTGAAGAACTAGTTGTGTTGTTTTCTCATTTTGCTCCATGAGAGCTTGGGTTGTTTGTTCATTGCGCTCCATGAAGGCCCTCAATTCATTTCCCATTTGTTTGCTCATTGTATTGTTTTGAGTGGATTTATTGGTGGATGCAAGTTTCTTTGTTTCTCTTTCCAAGGCCCTTTTGAGTTCTTTGGCTAAGTTGCATCAACTATCTTCCACCCCTCAGTTTGGCAGGAAGAACACTCTAATAACAATTGTAATGTCCCCACTTGGGATGATCTAAATCTTGCCATAAAATCACAAGTACAAGTAAAATAAGAAATGTGATATAGTTAGAATTATACCTTTACCAATAAAATGTCTTTATCAAGATAATCCTAGTTTACACAATATCTAAAATATAATTCACAAGACCAAATATTTCTATTAGGGTTAGGGATCCAACAACAAATATAAGAGCATAAATATCAATAATCATCTTATTCTATTTAGATAAATCATGCAACAGCCTTTGAACTTTAGGAACCAAACCATCAATAGTTCCATTTCCCATAATTAATCATAGATGGGTTTGGAGAGGAAAACCACAAAGGGTGCCCAGAGCTTGTTCGACCCAATTAGGCCCAAAAGTGTACAACATCCAACTAAGACAACTCACCCCTTGGCCCACAAGTGGCAAGAATATCCACTAATACAATTCCACCACTTGGGGTGGCATACTTAATTCAAGAGAACCCGGGTCATGGAGGAAGACTATTCTGCCCAATTAAGCCCACGAGTGCGCAGCATCCAACTAAGACAACTCGACCCTTGGCCCACAAGTGGCAGGAATATTCACTAATACAATTCCATCACTTGGGGTGGCCTGCTTAATTCGAGGGAACCGATCTATTGCCTCCCTAACATATTTCCTTCCATTCCCATATGATTGCTTGTGGGAATATAGAATAGATAAACAAATTTACTAATTAAAGAAACATAATAAATTTACAAAGTTTATTAACATCTTGGTAAGAGATATTTACAAAGTATAGATATATAATAACATTCATCAACATTGCATACACTAAGTGCATACATATCAAACATATTTTCATGCATGCCACAATACTACTACATCAAAATATGGCTGTATTTTGAAATGCCGATCTCTTCACTCTATACTGACTTGTTTTTTATCTTCCTTGATGCCCTCCTCTAATGTAGTCTTCTACATTTTATACCTTTATGTCTCTATGAAGAGAGACAACCTTTGGATGATGCTGACCTTTAAGAATGGTCATAACCCTTCTTAATGATGCTTCTTCAAAACCAATCTCTTAATGATACTTCTTCAAAACCAATTGCTGCCTTGTTTGTTTATTAAGCGCTGCTTCAGGTGCCTTGAATATTCTAATCGTTGGCATTTATTAATCTCTGATTAAAAAATATAAGTGTTTGCCTTCATACTAATCATCGCAGCTGTTTACTTAGTTGCCTTCTAAAATAATAGAATTGCTGCTTTAGTTAACCCATTGCTCTTATTTACGATGAACGCTGCCTTCTCATCTCTCTCATGAAGATAATCACTGGCTCAATATATTAGTTCCTACAGAAAATCGTGAAGTCTTGTAAATAAGACAATTTTCTTGAGCATTGACATCTTTTTCACGACAGAGGCATGACAAATCATAATATTTTCTCAAAAAATCACTAGATTTTCCTTTCATTTTAGACACCTGAATTGAAAAAATAAGACAAGAATGAAATGGACACGTATCTTGGTTTTCAAAATGGAGAAAAAATATAATTGTCCTTTACCAATTCCCTTTAACATGTCAGTGGACCGCTTCAACCCTTCAAACCTTGAAATTATGTGAAATGTAATTTTATAAAATTACATTAAACAACTTGATTGCTTGTAACTTTTAAATGGAAGCCCAGCATTGCTAAATGAAGATTTTATTCTTACAAAACTCCACAAGATGTTCTTGAAGCTCCAACTTATACCAAAAAATGAAGAATTAAACTTGAGAAGAAAATATTTTTTTGGGTGATGCAGGCTCATAAGCCTGGAGGCTCTTGCAAACCTATACTTCAGAAACTACTCACTTCTGAGAATAATGAATACTCGTTGGAGGTAAGGACCTCGGTTTTTTATTTTATTTTTATGCTCCGATCAAGAATACACAAATACAAACAGGTTTATTATAAAATGTATTTGATTTTCTCCGTGCTCTTTTATTTTGCATCAATAGTCCAACGATACTTTTATTAATTGAAGCGCTTATCATAGAACTAGTGCGCTGTGGTCAGCGCACCAGTTTTCAAATGAACACCCACCAGCCGTTTATGGACGGCACATGTTAACACTAATCCAACATAATAAGAATATCCAGAAGGCTTTCAAGATCTATAAATTGTTAGAAAGATGTTGTTTGCTGTGCTACAATATGTGAGGAATCTAAGCTTGCGTGCATATGATGGAAAAGCGGCGCTACGAGGGGAAAACATATGCACGGATAGTTATTAAGGCTTTCCTCCCAACAGACGCTTCGATAATTACAGTTAAATTGTGCCCTTATTGCAATTTTATATCTTCTGAGGAGTATATGATTTGTAGATAATAGATTAATGTTTAATATTACATGCCCGCACATTAATCTTGAGGATTTCTGCATATTGCAGTGTACTGTGAAATTTATTAGGTATTATCCTCGTCGGCTTCTAGTGATTGTGGAAAATTCAAAATTCAAAATTCAATAACTCTCACGGCTGAAACAAAGGATAATATATCAACTATGTAGGGTGCAATAATAATATGGTTGTAGAAAAATGAATTACAGAAAATCTTCGGCATCATTGCATCCGCAGTAACTGATATAAGAAAAGAGAGAGATGATTACGGCGGAACTCTGGTGTAGGGCAAACGCAGAGGAAGACCATTGCGCTGCTTTTGCTTCTTTCTTGTCATAAAAGTGGGGAACGCTGACAAAAGTTTCCAACCATGAGAGCTCTCCCCGCTGCTCTCCTCCACTTCATCCCCGGCTTCAAATAAGAATTTATACCATCCCGCCATGGCCTCCACCACATTAGCAGATCTTCTAACGTACCAAGTTCATTGTCCTTAAATACCCCTGAAGCGGAAAGCTCTCGAGTGCTCAGCCCTAGATGATCGACCATTTTTTATGATATACCTAAAACCCCTGAAAAATCATTCAAGTAGTTGAGACCCCATTTGGTTGTGGGAATTGACCTTTGGCATAAACAAATTCTGATTTTGTGATATTGCTATAGGGATTCAACTTTAGTCAAACTCATTGACCAAGTAGTAGTGGTTTACACGAACTCATTTTTCATGAGAATGAATATGCAAAATTAAATTAGAAGAGGGAGATGTATATGTTCTTTTTGACCCAAAATGAGTATATACACCTTCCACTTGAAAAGGTGGAATTGGAATTTGAGGACCAAATCTCTATTTTTTCAATCACATTTTTAAAACCATTTCAGATTTGCGTGCAAACAAATAAACATTTGGGGTCCATGACAAAGGGCTCGGCTTCAAAATAGTATAGTTATTTTCTGCTACCTAGGTCATTGCAATTTGCAGCAATTAAACCATCTCTTCTTCAATGTTCTAGCATGTGAACTGTTTCCAGAATGCCTTAGAGATATGTGGTCTCATGAACGAAAATGTCTGCAAGATTTCACAAAATTGTTTTATTGAGTGGCCTTAGAAACTTTCAAGTAATTGCAATCAGCCTTTGTAAAGCCAGATTCAACAACCATTGTATTCATCGATGTTTGTGTTGCAATGGAGGTTTGGGAGGGATAGATGCATGGGTATGAACAAGTTAGTACAAATGGTGGGTGTTCCATCAAATTCAACAAATTGTGCCAACATTCTCCCTGCGCAGTATATAAGAAATAGTCATAACAGTGTGTGGATAAGCATCAAAGCATTATAACAAGTTTTAAGCATTGTAGTTGCCAGCGCCAAAAGGGATTTTTTCTGATAAATACTCATTCAAAATGGAAGCATGATGTGGGATTATATATTTACACAAGCATATGGTTTTCATTTTAGATGAAAATGCTTTCATCCCAAATCAATGCAGGTAATTTTTGACAGAATGTTCTTTTACACTTATGGGTGACTTTGTTTTCACAAAGGGCAAGGTTGTTAAAACACAGAGATGAAATGATTTCATATAGGCTATTGAATAGTGGCATTCTCAAGCAAAGGCAGAAATATTAAAACTCAATTTTTTCATTATTAGGTGTAGTAGCATTACATGGTGGGCATGTAAAAATATTTTAAAAAATTAGACTTCTGTCTAGCACAGTGCTTGTTGTCCAATATTCCTAAAATAATGTTTTTCTGAATGTTAGAAAATGTGATGCAGTGTTGGTTAGAATATGTGTATAAACGGTGGGTGCATGCATAGACTAAGGTAGAGTTGGATCAGTCTGCTTCCTTGGAGGGTGGGGAAGATTCAATTGATGTTTTGAGATGGGAGATGCAAACAACCCTTTGGTACTGCTAAATAGAAGGTGTGCTAAGTTTGTTTAAAATTGTGTCTTTTTAACTAGACGATTAGTAATTTGCTAACTAAGTTATGGGTAGGAGAAGGTCGGGAGCTAATTTTTTCATTGGTAAATTGATACTAGTGTCCATGGGTGAATTTGCCTCCACCTTCATGGATATGTTAAACGCATTTTTGTTGCACCCAAGGCAATATGCATTGTAGTCTCCCAGTTCCAGTTTCAAATTACAATTCCAGTTTCAAAATGTGGAAACAAACGGAGGAAATGCATCTTCTCTTTCATATTTTGGGTCAACCAAACGGTACAAACTTATTCAAAAAATGAAAAATCATAACATCAAATCCATGATTTGACCATTTCCAGCATTTGATCATATTCAACATTTTCTAATTCTCGCAACTAAACGGGGCCTGATATACCTAAAACCCCTGAAAATTCATTCAAAAAATAGAAAATAGCTCTATGTATTTAGATAAGTTTATTCATGTAAAGAATAAATAGAAGACGATTTTATACTTATGACTCAAGGAGGAAGTAATTATAACTTTTTAAGTATAAATGGTTTAATAAATAGTTTAGGGAATTTTGATGGATGGTCTAATTAAGGAATATGCTATCATCTATATTAATAGAGGTATAATATTTTGGATTTTGTAGTTATCAATGAGATAAACAAATAAGTATATTCAAATCCAACTAATCAACCATTATGTTAGTAGGAAGGTGACTTCCATTATGACGCCACTTCTATTGGCGTAATGATCATAGTGTATTAGAGTATATATGTTGTCATGGACCAAGCCTACCAAGTAATGTGAGAATAAGGGTGAAAAGTGCCTCATTTGTACTTTTGTCTTTTAGTTTAAAGTGTTTCGATAGTTCTCTTAATATATAATTTTGACTAGTTTGACTATTGACCCCATGTTTAGAAATGCACTAAAAAATATTGCTTTCCCTACTTAGATCAATCTTAAATATAAGATTAATATTATCACTACCTAGATAAAAAAAAATGCATGTGCGACCTTGACCCGAGTCATAATCAGCTATGCAATTTTGACCCAATTATATAAATCTCAAAATTATGGCCTTGGATGAACTTAGTCTCATCTAGTCATTCTTTGTCAACCATTGTGCAGAAATGTTCAAATTGTGTGCCTAAGACATGTATAAATGGATATATCTCTTAGTTTGTTATCATCATTAATCATCATCAAATAATCATTAAGAGATCACCCTTGTGCCTACATTATTAGAGTCATGAGCACTCATGTTGTTATCATATATTTGTTTCATGTTAATCATTCAAATTACATTAGCAAATACAAAACCTTACTTCTTACACCAGGTCATTTTAGCATTCATTACATATATATCAATCTCTCATATCATAACTACATCATGATCAGTTGCATCACTTGCTTGGAGTGTCTTCAAAATTGTTGAATTGATCAAAAAAAATTGCCAAGGCAAAAACAAGGAAGTAAACTTATACACCTTAGCTTATAAAAATCCAATGATGTTCTTCAACACCATCAAGTTTTCTTTCTGTAGGTACAACTATTGGTGAATCTTTATTACAAGTACCAAATTTAAATGCATAACATAGTTCCATGGTTGCTAGCAAGGCCCAAGATCGCATCGTTTGGGTCAAAACTATTAAAAAATAAATAAAAATTTGAAAAAATGTAGGTAACACTTTGAAGAATGACATGGCTCAAATTTCATCATTATGTTTCCAACACATCTAATCTCAATTTAGATCTATATTTTAAAAATTGTGATCAAATATAGATTCTACCAATCATATAAATCAAGCCCTTTTAGATGTTTCTAAAGTCTATCCTATTATCCATCTCTACTCTTATTCAAGTTTATGGGATGATATGGAGCTTGTTATTTTCTTTAAACTTATTTTTTAAACGATTTGTTGTTTATGTACTCATTTGGTCTTACAATTCTTAACTTTTAATATTAGGGTTATCCATCTATCTTGTTCTATATTATATTTCTAGTTTTTTAAGTCCTTTATATTTCATTTGATTAACATTCATTAGAGTTACTTGATGCATCCTTATATGTTTTCTTTGCTAGATATTTCATTTATGGGTGTCTTTTTCAAATTTACCTACTTTGAACCCATAACATACTTGAAGTATGTTATGTTATGGGTTCAAAGTGTTACCTACATTTTTTCAAAGTATGTAGGAAATTATTTTAATAAGGTTATTTGGGGATATTTTTGGAACCTATGAATACATGTATTTGTATCTACTAGAAAATAGATATCTTCTTTATACTTTTCAACAATACTCGTTGGGATTCTCTCTCTTAAGTGCATTTCCCCTTGAAAATCTTTAAAATATCCCCACATAACCTTATTAAAATCATTTCCTAAAGTCATGATATATTGCTTAATTTGAATTACTACCGTTCTATCCTCTGACCAAGTAATAGGACTTATTCTAGGAAAATGATTATATAGGTAAAAGAACATACATACCAGGAGTGATCCATATCTGAATGATTTCTTCTTATCTTTCTTGATCTTCTCTGTGTTCACAAAGAATTGACTCCTCAACATCTCACAAAGATCATATTTCGCATATTCCTTTACCATTCTGTATGTAGTATGAATATCTCCACCGAGTATATTGTTCAACCGACTAGATTGGTATACTTTGGAACCTATCACCATTGATGCAAATCTCACTTCCTTATCTTTTATATCCTTGATAGTCATGGCTTGGTGATCTTGTTTAGATTTGGTCACGAGAGTAACCAAATTTGCAGCAATAGTCCGTAGAGTTGGTGTCACCGGTTGCACAAAATCTAATAACTCTATTGATTAACTACTTTGTAATCTTGTGTGGCTTGTCCAGCCAACTGAATTGATCATTGACTCTACTCAATACATATCTTATCCATTCTGGATGAAAATCATCAGCTATCTTAGCCACATAAGTGAAACCTTTGTTCATCAGATGCATATGTTCCTCCTTTAATTTGTGGTCATTACAGAGTTTAAGAAATGCATTTTAGATATCATCAACTCTAAGTTATTCCATCTTGTAGAGGATGAAAGAATGTATATCTTCTATCAACAATACACCATAGGGTATTGACGATAGGGCACCCATTGGGTCATTGTCATTTGCCTTAATCGGGTGTAACTTGAATACGGGTCTTGGCTAATCAATGACGTCGACCAAAACATGAGTATCCATAATGACAATAATAAACAATAACAATGATTCCTATAAAAATCTTTGCAACACAAGTAATAACTTTGACTTTACTGATTGGTGTCATTTGACAACTGATAGAATTTCCTGCTCGAAATCTCAATCCACAAATACAAATAACTCTTGCTATGGATTGTAATCAAATGCTCTTGAGTAAACCTCTATAGAATGTAAAGTCATAATTGAGTTGACTTTTTCATCTTTATAATGTTTGTGAATGTATTAATTTAAACATAATGGTCAAAAGATGCTTTCCACCGACCACAACAGTTAAATATAACAATCGCTATACGCACGCACAAAAATACTTTATCTTCCCTAACCATCATTAACTCACAAATAGACATCTCAAAATGCATATGAATCTTACCGCTCGTGAATTTAGGGGATCAGTAAATGGTTTGACTATAAGTGGCCCCCCTAAGAAAATAATGTGGTTAGTTCACCGATGGATTCTGCACATTTCTTGAACTAGTGGAGTTTTTAGTCGGGTCTAAAGAATTCAATTCTCCTTTCCTCACCCATGTCTTCTTGATATCATTTCTAACTTCATCAACATTAATAGCTTCCTTCCCTTTAGCATTTTTATCATAGTCCACCGATTGACCTCTAGTATACTTTCTTTCTCTACATGATCTAGCAAGATGACCAACTTTGTTACAAACATAACATACCATACATGTTGGATTCCAGGGTCCAACATTGCCTCTGGTTGACCTTAATCTGCAATTCACAACCACATGTCCATAGTTGTGACAATTAGAATAGGTAACATCTGACTGGTTACCTTGATTAATAGATCTGTGGTTGTTGTAATCATATGACCACTGGTTGTTCATTCTCGCCCTGCACTCATTAGCTCTATGTCCAAACTTGTTTCAAAAATAACAAACTCCATGGAATGTATTGGATCCAACATTGTAGTTATCAGTTCTACCACAGGAATTTCTTGATCTAGTTGTAGAACCTCTAGGTCTAACATTTGGACCAATAGGTTTAAACCAACATACATTAGCAGTATGACCTTCCTTGTGACAATTAAAACATACCAGTTTATACCTTCTCTTGCCAGTGTGAATGTTCACCTTGGGTGTTGATTTGCCTCCTGCAATGATGTCCTTAGTACCAAATGATTCACCAATTTCAAAGTTTGAAATTCCTAAACTGTATTTCTCTTCATTCATCCTTTGTCTTCCAAGTTGTTCATCAAGTTTAGCATGACTCTTTATGAATTTATCTAGCAGATCATTTGCGGCCTTAAACTCTTATTTTATATTTTCATTCTCTTTCGTTATTCCCTCATTCTCTATTTCAATATCATCTTTTTCTTCATTATTGTCATGTAAGTCTTCCTACAACATATCCATCTCTTGCTTTGATCTGAATAGTTGCTCCAACTTCTCTATCAAGGTTTCATCTTTAGCCTTTAAGGAATTTTCAACAATTTTCTTGGCATCCTCAGCATCCCTTCTTCCTTCAATATCTTCAACCATCTTGGAAGACTGACTTTCAAGCTCTCTTTTCAGATTTTCCACTTCTCTTTTGAGTCTACTATTTTTATCCGTCAAATTTGCAAGTGCTTCTTCAGATTCTTCAGACAATTGTTCAATGTAGTCTTGACTTTCACTCAATTTCTCAGTAAGCTCTCTTCTTTTAGCAAGGGAATGCCTCGTCTTTTCCTTCAGTTCATTGATAACTTTGCTTGCATCCTCAAGATGTTTTTCATACTTGTATCTATCCATGTTGAATTATGGGGATCTTTATTGGAATAATGGAATGGTGTGTACTGAGAGGGGAGGGGTGAATCATTACCCTTAAAACTTTTTGTCAATTAACCTTAATCCTTTAGTAATCAATTCCTTGCATTATCGACCATATGTTATATTCTATCTTAATGCATGTAATATCAATTCAAAAACGTAATTTGCATGTTAATATTCATAGAAACATTCATGAAATGTAATGACACATCACACAAGATTTGGTAACGCAGAAAACCCCTGTTAGAAGGTAAAAACTGTGGTGGGGATGAAACCCACAAAACTTCACTGTCTGCATAATGGAAGGGGTCGGCTAAGGCTTACAAGTTTGATCACTTCTGATGATCTTACCCTGTTAGGAGTAACATGTTTAGATTGGTTAAGGTCTACTATCTTAAGAGCTTTAGCAACACTGTTTAGTGTGCACTCGGTTAAGAGATTTACAAAAGCATTGTTAAATCCACCTTCTAAAAGGATTTCTTCTATTTTCTACACTTGTTAGTGTGTGCATAAATGTTGACACACTTCTATGAATCATTCCATTCAAGGTTGCTCAAGAACAAGGCCTCAAATATCGATCCATAGCTCTCTAGTCATGGAGTGAAAATGTTTGAAATGGAGGCCCTCAGATTGACCTAGTTGTGCCTATGCAAGTACACTATGAAATAAGAGATTCAATGCATGAAAAATGAGATCTACTCTATATGATTGCAATGCATGAAAATAAATTAATCTAAATGATAATAATGCATGATTAATCTATGAAAGGAAATACAAATGCAAGTTTAATCTATGAAAATAAACATGAATCTAATCTACATGAATAGCCATGAATGCAAGAAGAAGAAGACA
>MU223792.1:1285085-1320495 GCA_018584345.1 Thuja plicata
TTAAATCTTTTAATTAAATAAAAATGATCAAACCTTAGGAAATATTGAAATAATTGAATAATTGAATTAATTACAATTTGATCAAGGAAATTGATTTGAATTAAAAATGTTTCAAAGCATTGATTCAAAAATTGATAAATTGATAAAATGATAAATGGGGCCCAAAGTCTAGGTGACCATTTTAGGGTGCATACAGTTAGAATGTAGTCAAAAATACTTATTGACTTGAGTATATGCAATCCTCAATTGTTGAGTATAGATCCATTAAAGTTTACAATATGATGTATCACCTATAGTGATTGATTAATACCCCTGTTTTGCTTGGTAGCCTTGAATCTTGTTCTTTGTAATTAATTTCATGTTTTGTTGTCCTTCTGCATGAAACTCTATATCTGATCCATAGATGTCTCTACGACTACAATCATCATCACACCCTCTTGTTCTGATTCATTACACATCTATTTATACATTGAATTGACCTAAATAAGTTTCACGCTTAACTATGAAAACTCTATGATCAAACATTTACAACTTGAACTTGATCTCCTAGTTTGCATGTTTACAATCAGTTAGACTGATAAAAAAAATTACATTTGCTTTACTTGTCCCTCAAGAAATGGATTTAAAGATAAACTTTAAAGCTAAATATAAAACTTAAGTGTTTTATCTGACGTGTAACGCATATCCACATTTCTCAGAATAAAGTTGTCTCTTGGTAGAATGGTGATCAGGTTGATCTTTAGACTGACTGCCAGTGTTCATTATAAACTTATCTGTCAGCTTCCTCTGTGAACTTATCTATCAGGTTCCTCTATGAATTTTTCTGTCAGGTTCCTCTATGAACTTGTCTGTCAGGTTGCATTGTAGGTTGTGTCGTCGGTTTACATTGTAACCTGTTATGTCGGGTTACACTATTAGCTACTCTGTCGGGTTACACTATAAACCTATCTTTTGGTGATCATTTACCGATAGTTCAAAAAAAATTTCCTTTGCATACTAATGGAAAAATATGATCATCAATCTCCCCCTTTGACATTAGTATCAAAAACTGATATGTGCAAAATTAAAATGTTTAGTATATACACCTATGTTTTACCTTGTCAATATGACTCCCCCTATGTGTATGCCTTGATATAGTATATGTACATGTATATACACTTGCCTTTATACATATATTTCACTTTTCATCTCTCATATCAATTCCCCCCTTTTAATAGTAATGACAAAGGTGTATACTTACAATTTGTCAAAAATGTGGGAATGGGATTTTTGAATTTCCTCCATTTGCTTCTCCCATTATTCTTTGGGGTGCTCAAGGTTCATGATATCCAATGTGATCCTTGCATGCATATCATATATTCTTTTTTTTATAGACATTTTTGGGGTGGCAATCAATTGTTTTGCCGAAGTCATATCTTGTTGCAGTAATGTGAGATTTGGTAGAAGTAGAGCCTGGAGCTCGGTTACCTCATCTCTGAATTTTGATTCTGCCTCTAGAACCTCAAGTCTCAACCTTTTATCTTCCATAATCTTGTCATAATGCAACTTGAATGCATTTTCATTGGTCGTAAGACCTTGTGCACTAGCATTAAGATCTGCATTTATTTGTGCAATCTTCTCACTATTCTCCTTAGTGAATTTCTCTATTGTGCATAATTTTTGAACTAATGTTATAACTTATAAAATGATTGGTTCCAATGTATTGACCAGTTCAAATAGCTTTATTTTTTTCTCTGCCACTTCTTGGCTAATTTTCTCTATTAATTTGTATTGGTACTTTTGCTCTGCACGTTCTTCTATTTCCTTTTTAGCGTCTACATTCTGTAATGTGATGGCTTCGGTAAGAAGTGCTAATTGATCAATTATAGAAGCATTTTGATCAATGTCAATATCAGGTACTCTGTAATACTATATCCTTTGTAGTTTATAGTACCTATGTGTCCTTTGTCTCCTTTTTGAGTTTATCTTGGATAGCTTTCCTTTTACAAATTTCTGCATACTTTGTAAGTGACCCTGGATCCAATGTCCTAGGATCACAGTCTGGTATTTCAATGATCTCATCCAATGTAACTGGATTCTTATTTTTTTTCTCCTTTTTCTTTGAATTTTTTGTGGAGGCAGTTGTATGTAGTACCATAGCAAGATCCTTTGCTTGGTCTGATGTACTTGGTGAAGGCTTTGGGGGTGTTGTGCCTTTTTCCTACTGCTTGGTATTTACCTGTTGGTTGGATGTGGACGTCTCCACATCAACGTTAGATTTATCTGCATCTTCTCCTTCGGTGTGGTATCAACTTTTTCTTCACTTGCATATTTCTTCTCTCCATCTATTGCGGTTTGTTCATCAGTTGTGTTTTTTCTGGTCCTCTTCACCCTTATCCTTGGGTATGCTTGCATCATGGTCGGGTGACTTCTCCTTTTGTGAGATGATATTGATAGCCTATATCAATAATGACATTTGTCCTGGTATATTAAGTTGTGTAACATCTGTTGATGTGTCATGTTCCTTGGTTTGTTCAGAGGTAACAGTGACATCTTCATCTGCCTTTACTTCATCGGCAGGATCACCTCCAGTGATATCTATTATTGTCACATCTTGGATTGTGACATCTTTTGTGTCTCCTAATGACTGCAAGATCTGAGGTATGTCATCCATTTCTTTACTTGCTTCTATGTTTAATTCAACTGAATTGACATCCCCAGTGTCATTTATTAAGATGTGTTCAGGGCTCGATGTTGCCTCTTTTTCTTTATTGTGAGGCTTCTCGGTAAGTGCTAATACGCTCTTGGGGCTTGTATCCTCTTTAGGTACATTAAGTATTTTTCTCCAAGAATACTCACTTTCTTTGTCAAGCTTTATTAAGATTTCCTGTAGTACTTTGTAGGCTCTCAATTTTGTTGTGAGCTTATTTTAGTGCAACTTCATCATTTCATCAATTTCTTCCATCTTTGATTCAAGTGGCATAATTGAAACTAGGGATCTTTCCCTTATTTGTCTTTCAGAATTTAGTGCAAATGTCCACCTTTCTGATAACCTGTCTATAATTTCTTGTGGCATTATCTTATCAAACTATATAAGTATATATTTGAATACACACATTGTCGCGATGATGGATTCTTCTATTTTATTTTGATCCTCGGGATTCAGAGTTAGCTATTGTCTAACCTTAGGCTCAGATATTGTACTGGACCTAATGATTGATGCGGCAATCTCATCAATTGTGGTAGGAACTTTGTTCTTTACAGGTTGTTCATCTTATATATTTAGTGTCTTCCTTATCTTCCTTGATTCAGATTAATCTCCTTCTCCTCTTTGGTTTTGATGTTTTCCCGGTTTGAGGCTTTCTTTTATAAGTCCTCACTTGTCCCTTTTTAACCAGTGGTGAGTTTTCTTATGTAGTTTTACTCCTTGTTCTTGATGCAACAATTGTTCTTGGTTTCTTTGGGGGTGGTGCATCATAATCTGTTGATTTGGAGTCACTCACTTGTTCACTTTCATCGATGGGTGACTATCCCTCAGGGGCTTCTTATTGTTCTATATCTTCTACATCAATTGATAGCTTCTTTTCAAGTGTCTTGACCATTTTGGTCTTCTTTCTGTCGATCTTCTTGTTGGAGATTTGATTTTGAACAAATTGATTGATTGTATGTTTGTCATTGATGACAACATATAATACACAACAACACTTCTATATATAATTATCCATATGATGACATGAATACTTGCGTGGATAAATACATGTTGTTAATATGTTTATTATGCTATGTTCATACATGCAGACCCAGATATGATGTTTCAGTTAAGATATGTAATTCTGTTATTGATGGTTACAGTTCTGGAGAAATAACGGTTTAAGGCCGACGTATGTAATGTGTTTATTGAGTTGTGCCTATCTTCAGGATATGCGTGTGTATATTCATGATGATTTATAAGTTGTTGATATTAATCTAAAGGCGCCAAACGTATTTAAAGAAGATTGCAAAGTTATGATTAAATTGGTGAAGCCAACCTAGTGAAGCGACGCGTTTATTCAATTTATACTTGCGCGGTTGTAATTATGCTTGCGCGCTTAGTAGAGACAACAAGGATGTTAAGAAGAGTTGTCCTACAGGTCCCATTATCTCATACTTGGTGTATATACTTATAGAAGGTCATTTTTGATAAGAAGAGTTGCGAAAGCCAGAGATAAGAAAAGCAGAGCAAAGTGTTTAAGCAGCAGAGCTATATTTATCATATGTTGATAATATAGATATTGAAGTTGAAGCTTTCATAATACATATAAGATTTTTGTAGTGATTTATAAGAGGTTAAAGCATCGGCGCACAGAAGGAACTGATCAGACAAGCAGTGTCACAAACAGTAGTTCACCTTGTTGATACAGTGTGTATCAAATAACCAGAAGGTTGTAGGCTTCACCACTTGGACAGTGATTTCGCCACCCCTAATAGGGTTATTGTAAAATACTCCTAACAGGGTCAGACCCTTAACCAGGTTACTATACTACTGCATTGTAATGAACAACTCCTAACAGGGTTGTATGATCTTTTAACAAGGATTACTACAAACAGTATAGTTCTTTGTGGGTACTAATTCCCACCGGGGTTTTTACCATTTGGTTTCCTCGTAACCAAATTGATGTGTTGTGTAATGTGTTATTTGAATGTGCATTTACTTTGTACCAATCTGGATTAATAAGTATAAGAAAAAGATAAAGTTGTTGATAACTGATTCACCCCCCCTCTTAGTTATCCCTGAAGTATTCTAACACTTCTTTACTACTAGGGTTGTTTTGATTCTTGCCTTAGCTTCTTCATAGGTTCCAAATCTTGGTAATGATTTTTCCACTGGTTCATTCAATAATGCTTCAATAGCATTTGTGGCCTGATCTATTTTTATCTCATAGTCAAGTGGTGCTAACCATGTTGTCCTCGATATAGCTGGTTTGATCTAAGTTTTATCATTGTCCACCATGAAACAAATATCATCTTTATATTGATCTACCAGTTGTTCTGGTATCCCCATCCTTTTTTGTATTTTGTCCTTGAATCCAGTGAAATATTCATCCATGATTGATGTAAAGTTTTCCCTAGCGACTTAATGAATTTACTAATTTGAATTGTCACTGGTCGGGTAGTGTCCCAATTGACATTACTGACAGATGGGAAAAAGTCTTAAAAGTAGAAGATTATACACATGAGGAGTTAATCAAACTTACATGAGTTAGATTTCACTGATCTAATGGTCCTAATGTTCTCCTCTAGGTGCTTTAGTACAAGCTCAGATAGATCCAACTGTAGACCTTTCTTTACAATCTTGTGAGCAGTGTCTACTGCTATGCATGCAATACTACTCATTCTATTGGCTTGGAATATCTTGTATCCCAATACGCATGCACCAAACTTCAGTTCTAGATCGAAGATGGAGTTTACCTTCAATCCTCTGTCATCCCATTCTGCACCTATCATCTTCTTAATCTCGAGGCAAGAAGGGTGTTTGAGTTGCTTGACCTTGTTGGTTATTGGATAATTGATCACTGCATGTATTACATCCCTAGTGATCTATTTTGGCTCGTCTAGCCACATTTTTTGGTCATGTACTCTGCTTAGTACTATCCTGATCCACTCAGTTTTAAACTCTTTTGGGAACAGTAGGGCATTTGTCAGCCCTTTCACCTCTATATGTTTATGTTCATCTTTGATGGTGTCATCTGTGCAAAGCTTCTTGTAAGCTTGCTTAACTTCCATATGTTCAATTTCTGCAAATTTGTAGTGGATATATGCTCGGACATCCTCGATCAACAAAACCCTAGGTGATATGCTTGAAATGCTCTAGTGTCCTCAGGTTACAAAGCAACCTCTAGACATAATTTGTATTTAGGTTCTTCATAAGTAGTGTTCTTGATTAGGTTAACCTTTTTATCCTTGGCGTTCTTGATCTTGGAAATGAGAGATGTGGTTGCCATTGTTTATGGAAACTAGGGCTTTTCCAGTAAATAACTGCGAGCTTGGTGAGTCTTAGTTACTCACTTGATCTATTGTAGATGTTTTTGATCTATTTGAATGTCATGAATTTTCTTGTCAATCGCTTCTGCAATCTAGTCATTGTTCTTCACTTTGTGCTCTGCTCTTCAGTGTTAATTGCATGATGAGTGAATGAGCTATTTCATTGCCTTTTTATAGACGATGTCCTAAGTGGTGCATTTAATAATTTACCCACTTCTCAATGTTTGAAGATAGAGTCGCTTGGGGACACATGCTAACTTCATTCTCGATGAGAGTGCGATGCTCAGGGTAAGTGTCAACTCAATAGACCTTACACATGTTCACCGACGGTGCTTGGTATTGGGCAAAGATTGGTTGTCTTTTACATAATTATCGACGATGCTCGGTTTACATTAACAACTTAGCTTTTGTATGTTCACCGACAATTCTCGGTATGCATTGACAAACGAGATTGGATTCACACATTCATAGTAAGTAATACCATAGTGCATCTTTATTCATGCTAGTTTGGCATTTTATCAATGTATAATGGAACTGGTGTATAATATAACTTGGTATAGTGCAGTTCCATACTTACTTGTTCTACTTAGGTGGGGGTGGTGATATCACTAGATCCATTGGATAAGGTGTCACCAATTGTATTGCTTGGTCCAACATCATCAGTGTTTGTATCTTTTGTCTACATTTTGTTTCTCATCTTCCTGATGTCTTCAATAGTATTGCCATTGGCAAAATTTCTTGTCTCTGTCACTCGATCTCTACAGTCCTTACTTAGATGACCCACCCTATGATAGTGTAAGCATGTCATTTCGGGGTTAGTCTAGATTCTAGACCTTCTCATCTATTTTCTCATGTAGTTTGTAGCTATGTGTCCATATCTACCACATGTGCAGTTTGTCCATGTGTTGTAATCCCAAATATATGAGTTACCGACTCTTTTCGGTTGATAAACATTTTCTTGTTCTTTTGGCTTCCATGTTTTATTTTTATTTTTCCCGCATTCAAGAGATGTGCGCCCATGCATTTTGGAAGTAGGACAATATTTTTCCATGTAGGTTTCCTTCTTTGGTTGTTTCACCTTAGATCTTCATTCTGCTTTGTGTCCTTTCTTGTTACAGTTATAACAATTTCCTATGAATGTAGATGTGGATTTAGGAATACCTTTAATTTTTCTTCTACAAACATTTTATGTGTGGCCTAGTTTTCCACAGTGATTGCATGACTAATTCCTTGGTCTTGGATTTGCGTAGACATATTTTGGATCAGCTTGGTATGATCATTCTCCATGCTCGGTATACCCTAAACCGGTATTGTTGTTGACTCTTCTTTGTCCATTCAGAAAATCATCCATTCTTTTTGTACTTTCTTTAGCTCTCTTGATTATATCATTGTGTTGTTGTTGAATCCTTACTTCATGCTTTAGTTTTTCATTTTCTTCTCTTAGCTCACCAATAGCTTCCAATTTTCCATTTAGTTATATGTTCACTTAGTTTGCCTCATGACTCATCAGATATATTTGATTGGTGATCTCATGATGATGTTCAGTAAGTCTTTGTATTTTTTATTCTCTCTCTTGTATCTTTTCAGTGATCTTCCTCCTTTCATCAATAGCTAATGTTCTTTCTTGCTCAGCTTGTCTAGCATTGTTCATAACCTCAATCATCCTTACAATCTGTGTCTCTTGATCGATTTGCACTGATTTCACTTGTCTAGCCAGATGTTGATTGATTTCATTCAGACTTGTAATGCTTCCTTATGATGTATCTAATGTATTGCAAGATGTAGATCCTGATGACTCAAACAAATCAGATATCTCTTCTTCACGATAATTTGTTTCATTGTAGCGAGATGCCATAACCTTTATTTCATCTGATAGCTCTCTCATCTTGACTTTAGCTTCTTTGTATTTCTCATAGAAGATCTGTATCTGCAACTTCTGATTTTCAATATTCTTGTCTAGCTTATACCTTTCCATTGTATGATCTTTTATCTCAAGTGACTTAAAATTTTACAAATAAGAGATCTACCTCTGATACCAATTGTTGGAATAATGGAATGGTGTGTACTGAGAGGGGAGGGGTGAATCAGTAGCCTTAATTTTTTTTGTCAATTAACCTTAATCCTTTAGTAATCAATTCCTTGCATTACCGACCATATGTGTTATTCTATATTTATGCATGTAATATCAATTCATAAAATTAATTTGCATGTGAACAATTATAAAAAACATTCATTAAATGTAATGACACATGCTACAAGATTTGGTAATGTAGAAAACCCCTGCTAGAAGGTAAAAAATACGGTGGGGATGAAATCCACAAAATTTAACTATCTACAGAATGGAAGGGGTCGGTTAAGGCTTTCAAGTTTGATCACTTCTGATGATCTTACCCTATTAGGAGTAACATGTTTAGACTAGTTAAGGTCTACTCTATTAAGAGCTTTAGCAACACTATTTAGTGTGCACTCGGTTAAGAGATTTACAAAAGGATTGTTAAATCCACCTTATTAAAGGATTTATTCTATTTGCTACACTTGTTAGATTATAGTCAAAAATACTTATTGACCTGAGTATATGCAATCCTCAATTTCTGAGTATAGATCCATTAAAGTTTACAATATGATGTATCACCTATAGTGATTGATTAATACCTATGTTCTGCTCGGTAGCCTTGAATCTTGTTCTTTGTAACTGATTTCATCTTTTGTTTCCTTCTGCATGAAACTCTGTATTTGATCCATAGTTTTCTCTATGGCTACAATCATCATCACACCCTCTTGTTCTAATTGATTACACATATATTTATACATTGAATTGACCTAAATAAGTTTCACACTTAACTATGAAAGCTCTATGATCAAAGGTTTACAACTTGACCTTGATCTCCTAGTTTGCATGTTTACAATCAGTTAGACTGATAAAAATAATTGCATTTTCTTTACTTGTCCCTCAAGAAATGGATTTAAAGATAAGCTTTAAAGCTAAATAGAAAACTTAAGTGTTTTATCTGACGTGTAACACAGATCCACATTTCTTGGAATAAAGTTGTCTCTTAATAGACTGGTGCTCGGATTTCTCTTTAGACTGATTGTCGGTGTTCACTATAAACTTATCTGTTAGGTTCCTCTGTGAACTTTTATGTCAGGTTCCTCTGTGAATTTATCTATCGGGTTCCTCTGTGAACTTGTCTGTCAAGTTGCACTATAGGTTGTATCGTCGGTTTACATTGTAACCTATTATGTCGGGTAACATTGTTAGCTGCTCTATTGGGTTACACTATAATCTTGTCTTTCGGTGATCATGTATCGATGGTTAAAAAATTGTTTCCTTTGCATACTAATTGCAAAATATGATCATCAATCTTTTCCTCAAGCGGTTAAGCTTAATAGTAAGGGGAACAAAGATTTGATACCAATTGGTGGAAATATTATGACTAAGAGGGGGGGGGGGTGAATTAGAATAAATAATTAATGAGCTAATTCAACCACCAAGATGAATAACTGCACTATTAACTTCTAAACAACAAAGCATATAACTAAAGTAAACAAATAACAGTAAACAATATAAAGCATCCACAATCTGAACACACATAATACAAATATTTTATCATGTAAACCATTTTAAGAGGGAAAAAAACCACGGTGGGGATGACATCCACAAGCCCATTACTGTAGTAAATGAGTTTTCCCTATTAGGAGCTACAAATACCCTGTATGAGCGTTCACTCTGTTAGGAGTGATTAGTAAATTCTTAGGAGTACAAAAAGATCAGCTATGATCTACCTCGCTAGAGGATTTCAAACCTCAATAAATAATTTACCATGTTAAAGGATTTACAAATAAGAACTTGTTAAAGTTCACCCAATTACGGGATTTAACCTGCTGCAACTGTCAGCGAACAACATGATATGTTGATCTGTAGAATGGCACTAATTTCCTATTATATCCTTTATGCTCCTTTCCTTCCTCACATTGAACTGATCTATGCTCCTTCAATTCATGATCGCCAAATATGAAAATAAGATCGCAACCCTAAATCAAACGATTTAGTGCTCCTTATATAGACTATCATTAGGTCACACAAGACCTAGAACTTTCTACCACAGTCAGCTCAAAAGATTAGCCAAACTCCTCAAAATCAGCGTCAACAATATCCAATATGTTGTCCTAAAATGTATTACAAATAACTAAAACTAATATGTTTGCCTCAGATCCACCGCATTAATCAAATTAATATGAAACTTTGATCAGTTATCATATAGGTAAACTATTTTCTCGTTCAAAACTTGCTATAAACTGTTGCGGTTGGAATCATGGATTCCACTTACTATATACAACTATATATGTGATTGCAACACCTGAATCTTTCCTCAACTTGATCTCTACCTCATTCTATGTCTGATACCATTCTTCCTGAACACCAACCAACATACATAAATGATCTTCCCTTTACCGATCATGAACAATTCTTACCGGTCACTTCAATCATGATAATTGAATACATTACTGTAAGGTAGAAAATGATGTTAATAGAATAAGAGTGTTTTGATACTCAAATCAATTATCACCTTACATTTAATGTTTAGAGTGGAGGGATAAATAAGACATTCCCCTTTATTCTCAAATGCACAAAGGAAGGATCCACATTGATCAACCCAAAAAGGATCAATGCATAAATGAATCAATCTATTGGAAATAAGAATAAATAAGGAGATCTTAGGTTTCCCTCTTAAAATGTATGTGAATGAATGTAAATGTGTGATAGATTTAGAATGATTAAGGATTTGAATTGAAATGGATAGGAGAAATACACCAAAATGTAAAGGAAGAAAAATGATTAAGGGTGTGTTTCCTTAACCTTTACATTTAATTGTTGTTTTGAATGCGTATGTGATTGTATTATTGTGTGATTAAGCATATAGGGGGAAGGAAGATAAGATATCCCTCTTTTATCCCCAAATGCACAAATGAAAGATCCAAATTGATTAACCCTAAAGAATGGTCAATGCACAAATGAATCAACCATTTGGAAATAAGAGAAAGGAAGAAGATCTTAAATTCCATTTTATGATTAAGGAGATATGATATATAATAGTAATTGAAAAGGATGAGAGGAAGTACCAACCTTAAAGAATTGCAGATCTAAAGAATACTATTTTCTGAGGTCTATACTCTGTTTCTGGAAAATCTAAAGTATGACCCAGAACCAGAACACAGAGACGAACAAAACCCATAAATATTTTTACGATCTGAATCCATCTTATGAAAAAGGTTGACCTTGACCCACTAATCTCACCCCTGACCCAATAATCTTGACCCTGACCTGTGCTGCCTCGACAGAAAATTTGTTCATGGATCCTGATAGTTCGCTGAAAAGGGTATCTAGATCTGAGTTCAAATCTTCAATCCTGGACCTGTACTTGCAAGAAAAAGAGATTTGTTTGTTGGGGGGGAGGGGTTTGCCTTGGTCAAACCCCAATTTTTGAATTTACCTCAAAATCAATAAATTATAGAATGCTAGCAAGTAGTAGAATTGAATCTAAGAATGAAGCTATGATATTGAATAGATATGCAATTGTAATTCAAATGTAGCAAGTATATAAATATGAAAGTTTGGACTCAATAGAAACCATAAACCTCCATGATTGTATGCTTGGAATCCACTTTAAAGAGAATGGAGGATGCACAAAGGATCTTGAAGGAAGATCACGCCACCATGATGGCTAGATCTGGGTTTGAATGACAAATCTTGCATGTTGGAACCAAATCCCTTCAAACGCTTGAAAGCTTGAATCCTTTATCTTAAATGGAGGACTTGAATGCTTGAGAGGAAGAATTGAACACCTTGAAATATTGAGAGCATGTAGAACAATGGATGCTTGAACTTTTTGCTTGATCGCCTCTTCTTACTTGGTTGATGGTTAGAGAAAATGAGAGGAGAAAGCTTCCTTTTATATGAAACTAGGGAACAGTCTTCTAGAGAGGCTAACATAGGGGAATTAAATTAAAATTAGACCCATACCCCTAGAATAGGACCTATATTAAATATAATTTAGGATTTGCCACTTAGAAACCCAAAACAGTCGACCCAGAAGTGGGAAAATGAATTTTGATGACCTCCGACAGCCGACAAGTTTCCTGATTTGAAAGGGGGGCCTAGTTCAAGGTTGAGGTAGACCTTGACCTAGTTCAAGGTCAAGGTCAACCTTGACCCAGGGGGTCTAAACACCTGGAAAATGTGCCAGGTGGGATGGAAGGTGCTCGGAGAGGCCTAATCAGGGTCCTAAATAGGCAGAGAAGCAGGAGATGATGCAGAAAAGAGGGGAAAGTATGATAGTGGTTAAAAACATCCCCTAAGGAGGGCTAAATGTCCTTAACATGTAAGTGCTTCCATTTTAAGATGATACATTAAGCCCCCACTTTAGCGGAAGTATGGAAATCGAATATGCTTTCGGTAAAGTTAGAAGAAAGACTCTAGTGGATCACAACGAGGTAGAACATCACTAAGTCAAGGACATGAGCCCCTAGACAAAGGTTTCTAACTCAATAATACATGCATAAAAGATATGAAAAATAAAGAGAAATCAATCATAGGAGACATACATGATTACATAAGCAAGACAAGAGCAACACTATAGATAACATAGCTTCATGATCTAATCCTACTAGCATGAAAGTGAAAGAGAGAGAAGGGAAAGTGATTACCTTGCCTAGTAAGATGCCCACCTTTCGATGAATCACCAAGGAGGAAGAACCCAATAGGTTCACCCATAAACTGTGCTTGTAATTGTAATGCATCTTCTGACAGCTTTTGAAAATATCCATAGATCCACATTCTTGTATCACTATGGAAATATAAAATACGTGTCTTTTCAGGATTTAGCAACTTATGTGTGTTACCTTCCAAGGATTTAGCATATTGTAAAATTTAAAAGGGTGCATATATCTTCAGGATTTAGCAACGTATGTGCATTACCTTCCGAGGATTTAGCAAATTGTAAAATTTAAAAGGATGCGTATCTATTTAGGATATAACAACTTATGTGCGTTACCTTCCGATAATTTAGCAAAAAATAATAAAAATGTGTCTCTCTTCAAGATTTAGCAACTTATGTGCGTTACCTTCTGAGGATTTAGCATGATGCAAAATGTAAATTAATGAAAACTATAGTACAAGGGAGACCCTATATATGCCCCCCTCCTTATCATGACTACCCACTAGGCAGGATAAGGAAGAGAAAAGAGGATACCCACTTCACAAGGTAAGGAGATATCCGGCTTTACAACAATGTATACCATATTCTTAGCAAAGAGTCTTGATCCTTACATCCAAGAACATAGATAATCATGAAATGCATATGTCACTTATGGAAAAAGGATCCTCAAAAAGGAAGAGATCTTATCAATAAGACCCCCATCATAGAGGAGTGCTTAGGATAAAATGTCATCTTCTAAAGAAAAGAGGGACCAAATATTCAATCATCAAGCCCCCTGTAATCAAGAGGAAGAGGAATCTCCGAATGAAGGAGTCAAATTCTAACCAAAGCAAGGGTAAGAGTTTATCAAGAGCATAGTTTGCAAAATAAAGAAGAGGTGATGACCTAGGACAATCACCTCCCATATAAGAGGGTATCCATGATAAAAAAAACATACATCTTTATAAGGAAATAATGTTATATGATAAAAAAAATCCACTAAGCTAAGGAAAGTAGACCCTTATATATAGGAAGAAGGAAAATACCTTGCCCCCCAGGGGTGAAAGCAAGGGATATATCAAATTATATCAAGAAATGTTGTTGTGGAAAAGAGATATCATGCAAGAAGTGAAAAAGTAACCCTTGTGAGGGATAACACATTATTCAGTTTCCAAGGTGAGAGATTTATCAACCATGGAAACCCAATGTCAAACAATGAAATAGGTTATAATCAAAGACGTAGATCCTTAATGCAAACCAAAATTTTCATGTACGTTGGATATCACATAATAGATAGATACTACTTAACCAAGGCAAAAGTGGATCTCAGGAAGACATAAAAGAAGGGGATGGCATCCTTTCCCCCCAAGCGTGGGAACAAGGATGAAAGGGAACCCATTATATTTCTCACAATACCATGCAAGACAACGAGCCCCCAAAGATTAGGCTAACATTGTTTACATAATATGGAGTTCCATAATAGGAACATAAATGTTATTTAGAGAAAATAGGATTGAAATATAACTCATTGCCACATGATATATAAATAATTTTACTATCAATGAGCTGCCTAATCTTATAATGTAAAGCTTGATATTCATTAGAGTGATCATGAAATCTATGATAGAAATAAAAAGGAAGAATCTTCAAGTATAGACTATGTTTCTTTTTGTGTTTTGGTCTAGTAACCTCTTGGTCAAATTCCTTCATAGTGTTATCATGTTTTGAAATGTTATTTGAGATGTTGGTAACATTGATGTGTTGTTGAGGATTAAATCCCAATCCATAAGAATGCCCATGCCCCCCATTCTGTAAGGGTATTTGAATTCCCTATTTATTCTTACCACATCCTTGACCATGGAATCCTTGTTCAACTAGTAAATGATAACCAGGACCAAAACAAGAAGCCATATCAAAAGGATTCAATGGAACTTCAGTAGTCACTATGTCATCATTAGTATGTTTGATAGATTCAAAATAAGGAAAAATAAAGGAATAAATCCTAGGAGAAGATGGGTTAGGAGCTTTATTCTCCATAGGATCATCACTAAGAGGGAGAACATTAAGGGAATTCATATCATTCCCCGCTAATGTCTCATTACTAGAAGAAATCCCAAATGGAGGTAAAGAATCTCTAATGTTTTCTTCTTTCTCTAAAATGTCTACATAAGGACAGTGTGTTTTAGAAAAAGAGTCATCATCATGTATGAATATGTCATCCATTAATAAATTGCCCTCTTGTATCAAAGCATCTTCACCAAGAGGAGATAAATCAATGTCTTTATCTAAGGGTTCACCCTAAAAAGTAGAATCACCCATAATGGCTTCATGAAGAAGAGAGTAATCAACATCCAAATCCAAAGGTTTATCCCAAATAGGAGGATTATCCTCCTTATCAATAAAGCACATTGTAGGAGCACCTAAAGCTTGACCCCTAAAGGGGAAAGAATTATATTCTAAAGTAGGCTCATAGAAAAGACATATATTAGGAGAAGAAGTAACATTTGTCCTTAACTCACTTCTATGGTAAAGGTCAATTGAAGAGATTGTAGAGGAGGATAAAATAGAAATAGGATCAATGGAGATCTTATTCAAACAAATTTCATCCTCACTTCCATGCACCTCATTAGGGGATCTATCCTCTTTAGCAACAAAAGCCTCATCAAAGTATTCAAAACAAAAATCATACATGTTGCACACAATGAAAAATGTAAATGTTTTTGTATTTTTAAAGAAATTTTGTGATTTTTATGAATTTTGAAGTATAAATGCAAGAGCATAAAAGAAAACCTACTTCTATATGCATGCAAGATCTAATATGAAATGCAAATCTAACACCAAAAAGAAAGAGTTGTCTATCGTGGGTTCACCAAAATGTAAGGTAGAAAATGGTGTTAATAGAATAAGAGTGTTTTGACACTCAAATCACTTATCACCTTGCATTTAATGTTTAGAGTGGAGAGATAAATAAGACATTCCCCTTTATTCTCAAATTCACAAAGGAAGGATCCACATTTATCAACCCAAAAAGGATCAATGCATAAATGAATCAATCTATTGGAAATAATAATAAAGAAGGAGATCCTAGGTTTCTCTCCTAAAATGTGTGTGAATTAATGTAAATGTGTGATAGATTTAGAATGATTAAGGATTTGAATTGAAATGGATAGGAGAAATACACCAAAATGTAAAGGAAGAAAATTGATTAGGGGTGTATTTCCTTAACCTTTACATTTAATTGTTGTTTTGAATGTGTATGTGATTGTATTGTTGTGTGATTAAGAATATAGGGGGAAGGAAGATAAGATATCCCTCTTTTATCCCCAAATGCACAAATGAAAGATCCAAATTGATTAACCCTAAAGAAGGGTCAATGCACAAATGAATCAACCATTTGGAAATGAGAGAAAGGAAGAAGATCTTAAATTTTGTTTTATGATTAAGGAGATATGACATATAACATTAATTGAAAAGGATGAGAGGAAGTACCAACCTTAAAAAATTGCAGATCTGAAGAATGTTGTTTTCTGAGGTTTGTACTATGTTTCTGGAAACTTTGAAGTATGATCTAGAACTGGAACGCAAAGACGAACAATACCCATAAATATTTTTCCAGTCTGACACCATCTTATGAAAAAGGTTGACCTTGACCCACTAATCTCACCCTTGACCCAATAATCTCGACCTTGACTTGTGCTGCCTCGACAGAAAATCAGTTCGCAGATCTCGATAGTTCGCTGAAAAGGGTATCTAGATCTGAGTTCAAATCTTCAATCTTGGACCTATACCTGCAAAAAAAAGAGATTTGTTTGTTGGGGGAGGGGAGGGGTTTTCCTTGGTCAAACCTTGGTTTTGGAATTAACCTTGAAATCAATAAAGTATAGAATGCTAGCAAGTAGTAGAATTGAATCTAAGAATGAAGCTATGATATTGAATAGTTATGCAATTGTAATTCAAATGTAGCAAGTATGTAAATATGAAAGTTTGGACTTAATAGAAACCATAAACCTCCATAATTTTATGCTTGGAATCCACCTTGAAGAGAATGAATGAGTTTTTGAGGATGCACAAAGGATCTTGAAGGAAGATCACGCCACCATGATGGCTAGATCTAGGGTTTGAATTATGAATATTGCATGTTGGAACCAAATCCCTTCAAAGGCTTGAAAGATTGAATACTTGACCTTCAATGGAGGACTTGAATGCTTGAGAGGAAGAATTGAACACCTTGAAATCTTGAGATCATGTATAATAATGGATGCTTGAACTTTTTGCTTGATCACCTCTTCTTACTTGCTTGATGGTTAGAGAAAATGAGAGGAGAAAGTTTCCTTTTATATGAAACTAGGGCACAATCTTATAGAGAGGCCGACATAGGGGAATTAAATTAAAATTAGACCCATGCCCCTAGAAGAGGACCTATATTAAATATAATTTAGGATTTTTCACTTCGGAACCCAAAACAGCTGACCCGAAAGCGAGAAAATGAATTTTTGATTACCTCCAATAGTCGACAAGTTTCCAAATTTGAAAGGGGGGCCCAGGTCAAGGTCGAGGTCAACCTTGACCCAGGGGGTCAGAACCCCTAGAAAATGTGCCAGGTGGGATGGAAGGTTCCCGGAGAGGCCCAATCAAGGCAGAGAAGCAGGAGATGATGCAGAAATGAGGGGACAATATGATAGTGGTAAAAAACATCCCCTAAGGAGGGCTAAACATTCTTAACATGGAAGTGCTTCCATTTTAAGATGATACAGTTACCATCAATGACAACCAATTATTCCTCGACTCGTGACCCCTCTTCATATATCATCCAAAACTACCATAATGCCAACATAATGTATATGAATTTTTTCTTAAACAAATAATATAACCAAATTTATTATCAAATTATGTAACTAACTAAATACACCTAAAGGGATATTAATCACTAAATAAATGTGTAAAAGAACAAGGTAAACTTTCATTCTTATTTATTTTCTATGTGATTTATTAATGGTTTTGCATACATTTTTATCATGTTTTGTTTTTTCTTGGATGAAGAAAATAATATTGAAATCAAAGTAGAACTTGCTATTTGAATCACACTAATCTAGTTAAATTAAGAAAAAAATTATGTGTATATATGTATGTACATATGTATGTATTTATGTATGTATGCATGCTTGTATATGTTACATACATATTATTGGTTAATAAATTTTTCTTTGTAAAATAAAATTTTTGATGACTCAATTATGCCCAAAAATGAATAAAAAGTATTAAAAAACTATTTAGTTGGTTATGGATTAACTTCCCTCTGAATTTTAATAAGGTACAACTCCCTTATATGATCAATTTTTTATATTTTTTTGAGTGATTTTTAATTGGGTTATACTTTAATTGACCTAATTGTAGAAAATTAAAAATAACATCTAATCATGTCCACAACACAAATTTAACTATGAGAAAATTGTGTTGTTAAGCGCGCTTGAGCTAGTGTAGTACTAGGATGGGTGACCTCCTAGGAAGTCTTAATGCTTCACCTCTATGATTATCACATAGATGCAATGAGTGATAAGTGTTGCATTTTTTCTCATGAGAGATGAGTTATTGTGAATCACTACTCATGAAACATGGTTCGATGAGTTTGACTCAAAAACTATATAGTTGAATCCTTATAGCAATATCACAATTTGCCTTGTTGTGGAAAATATCTCCTACTTATCAATTGATGAGCTTGAGGGGATCCATAATGAATGTTTCATAAGTCATAACACTTGCTAAAGGTTTTCTGATTGGGGTTCCAAGAAAAGTGGGCTTAACTTTGGAGAAAACTATACATGAGTTAAGCACACTTGAGTTGGGGTAGTACTAGGATGGGTGACATCCTAGAAAGTCATGGTGCTTCACCTTTATGAGCATAACATAGATAGAATGAGTGCTAAGTGTTTCATTAATTACCATGAGAGATGGGTTCTTGTGAACCACTACTCATGAAACATGGGTCAATGAGTTTGACTCAAAAACTACACTCTTGAATTCTAATAGCAATATCACTAATTCTTTCTTTTCACCTTCAAGAGTATTTGGAAACTTGAGATAAAAAAATAAGTTTTGAGTTATCTATTGAACATTGATAAGGTTATAAAAACATTGTCATCTCTCAAAATATTTTTTGAAACTCACTTTACGATTCTCCAAAATGTTGATGATATTCCTTTTTTTCTTTCCTTCGACTAGAATACTCTAAGTTTTGAGTTCGATGTCAAAGCTCCACAAGTTTGTGACAAACTTGTTGGTTCTTGAAAATGTTCTTAGAACTATTAAGGACATCACCAAATGAAGAAAATTAAAATTCTCAACCATTGAAAGTTAACCTTTTAGAGAGTCTCAAGGTTTTGAGAACCTTGGGATCTACTAAAATGGTTTTTGAAACTAAGTGCAAGACTTACATGCTTAAAGACTTTGAAAAAAAATAAAGAAAGACTTATAGAGAGTAAATTAATTTGTAAGGCTTTTTTGATAATCTGATGGGTAATGAAACCATTATTTAAGGATTGTTTCAAAGCTAACTAAAAAGACACAATTTCAGCAAAACTACCAAAGCATTATAACAAGTTTTAAGCATTGTAGTTGCCAGCGCCAAAAGGGATTTTTTCTGATAAATACTCATTCAAAATGGAAGCATGATGTGGGATTATATCTTTAAACAAGCATATGGTTTTCATTTTAGGTGAAAATGATTTCTTCCCAAATCAATGCAGGTAATTTTTATAGAATGTTCCTTTACACTTTTGGGTGAATTTGTTTTCACAAAGGGAAAGGTTGTTCAAATACAGTGATGAAATGATTTCATATAGGCTATTGAATAGTGACATTCTCAAGCAAAGGTAGAAATATTAAAACTGGATTTTTCCATTATTAGGTGTAGTAGCATTACATGGTGGGCATGTAAAAATATTTTTAAAAATTAGACTTCTATCTAGCACAGTGCTTGTTGTCCAATATTTTTAAAATAATGTTTATCTGAATGTTAGAAAATCTTTTTATGTGTATAAACGGTGGGTGCTTGGATAGACTATGGTAGAGTTGGATCAATGTGCTTCCTTGGAGGGTGGGGATGACTCAATTGATGTTTTGAGATGGGAGATGCAAACAACCCTTTGGTACTGCTAAATAGAAGATGTGTTGAGTTTGTTTAAAATTGTGTCTTTTTAACCAGACGATTAGTAATTTGGTAACTAAGTTATGGGTAGGATAAGGTTGGGAGCTAGATTTTTTCATTGGTAAATTGATACTAGTGCCCATGGGTGAATTTGCCTCCACCTTCATGGATATTTTAAATGCCTTTTTGTTGCACCCAAGGCAATCTGCATTATAGTCTCCTAGTTCTAGTTTCAAATTCCAATTCCAGTTTCAAAATGTGGAACCAAACGGAGGAAATGCATCTTCTCATTCATATTTTGGGTAAACCAAACAGTACAAACTATATCCAAAAATGAAAAATTATAATATCAAATCCATGATTTGACCATTTCCACCATTTGATCAAATTTAACATTTTCTAATTCCCGCAACTAAATGGGGCCTGATATACCTAAAACCCCTAAAAATCATTCAAAAAATAGAAAATGGATCTATGTATTTAGATAAGTTTATTCATGTAAAGAATAAATGGAAGATGATTTTATACTTATGACTCAAGTAGGAAAGTAATTATAACTTTTTAAGTATAAATGGTTTGATAAATAGTTAAGGGAATTTCAATGGATGGTCTAATTAAGGAATATGCTATCATATTTATTAATAGAGGTATAATATTTTGGATTTGTAGTTATCAATGAGATAAACAAATAAGTATATTCAACTCCAACTAATCAACCATTATGTTATTAGGAAGGCGACTTCCATTATGGCATCACTTCTATTGGCATAATGATCATAGTGTATTAGAGTATATATGGTGTCATGGACCAAGCCTAGCAAGTAATGTGAGAGTAAGGGTGAAAAGTGCCTCATTTGTACTTTTGTATTTTAGTTTAAAGTGCTTTTCTAGTTGTATTAATATATAATTTTGACTAGTTTGACTATTGACCCCATGTTTAGAAATGCACTCAAAAATATTGCTTTCCCTACTTAGATCAATCTTAATTATAAGATTAATATTATCACTACCTAGATTGAAATTGCATGTGCAACCTTGACCCGAGTCATAATTAGTTATGCAATTTTGAACCAATTATATGAATCTCAAAATTATGGCCTTGGGTGAACTTAGTCTCATCCGGTCATTCTTTGTCAACCATTGTGCAAAAATGTTCAAATTGTGTGCCTAAGACATATGTATAAATGGATATATCTCTTAGTTTGTTATCATTGTTAATCGTCATAAAAAAATCATTAAGAGATCACCCTTGTGCCTACATTATTAGAGTCACAAGCACTCACGTTGTTATCATATTTTTTTTTTGGTTGGTAATAGTTTGTATTATTAATATATAAAGAGAGAGTTTACAATATATTTGCTATTAAAATATTTTAATAGCCCCCCAAATACAAGATTTCAAAACATCTTCCTTAATCCCTTTTTAACCCAAAAAAGATGACATGCAATTATAACATGTTGCATGACATCATCATTACAACTTTCAAAACATACATCTCTGCTTGAATTTACGATAGCCCACATAAGCCATAAACCCTAAAAAACTGCCATTCGAACCTGAGCTTTTGCCTTCCATCTGATCATCATCGTTGTTGAGGGAACTAGGTTTGTTTTCTATTCCACATTGCATAGTCGTAGAACATGATGCAAAATCTTCTTCTATCAAAATTTGGTGCTTTATGGGAAAGCACCTTGCATTATCCAGCGAGCTCGAATGCGCTAAGTTCTTTCCTTTCTTGGAAAGATGGTTGACACTACTGGTCGTGGGTTGAGGGCATTATAATTATGAATTCATGTCTTCAAATTGTTCCACGCCTGCTTCCTTTCCTTCAGATAATTATGCTGTTCCGCTATCTCTGGCCACTGTAGGAAGGGTTAGATACCTTTAATTATGCCCTCCTCATTCTGAAAACACTCACTGAAATTGAAAGCCCACCCTAAATGTGCCCATTCTAATAGGTGGTCTATATTTGGAATGAGATCCTCTGCAAATAAAGAATTCATCAGCCACTTCACAGTCATTTCATGTTCTCCTATCTCCAAACCCCATGCCATGATCATAGCGGCAATGTCGACCTGCAATTTCCATCTATCTGAATTTTCATGGAAGTAAGGCCCCAGGGTTTGTTGAAATACTGCTACCACCTCTGGTGTTGGGAATTTAATCAATAGCTCCACATGGTGATCTTCAACCGGGCCAAATATGCCCTTCTGCTACCGCTTGGTAGGGAAAGTAAAGCATGGCTCCATCACCTTAGCACTATGTTTTCATCACCTTAGCACTCTATTTTCTGCAGATTCCACCTTAAACTTGACTCAATCTATTTTTGAAAGTCTTTTGAATAGGGCATCACCTTTTATTATGGCAATCCTTATGATTTGCAATTAATTCACAATCACCCATAATGAGCTCGGCATGTGTGATGACAGATTACACACCTTACCTTGCCCGCGAAATGACAAACCATGTCGTCATATTATCACTTGCTAACATTTTATTAATAAAAGGATCATCTTTCTAATCATATCTCAATTATGTAATCTTCACCATGTTCCTTTTCAATTCTATTTTTTCTTTTTCATTATTTTTATAGTTTTTCCTCTTTGCTGCTCAAAACATGATTGGCCATTTTGTAAATATTTACATCATAAATTTGAAGTGTGCATTTAACCACTTAAACTCCTACTGGGGGTGTCTCTTCAATCCATACTTCATTTATCACTGCTAATTCAAGGGCTTGTTTGGAAAGTAAGTTAGCCTCTATATTACCCTCCTTCCTTATACGTGTTATTTTAAAATCCTCAAAGTTTTTGAGGATTTCTCTGATAGGGTCAATGTATTTCTGTAGGTGCCAAGCATTTATAGACAACTTGGAAATTTCCTACACTATGAGTAAAGAATCTCCTTCTAAGTGCAGTTTCCTTACTCCTTTACATTGTGCCATTTGGACTGCTAAAAGAGCAGCTTGTCCTTCAGCCATATTATTAGTTCCATCTGCACATCTTTTGGCCACCTTTAAAGAGATCTTCCCCTGTGCATCTCTGAATATTAACCCTATACCACTGGGTCCCGAGTTGAATCTTGCAGCCCCATCAAAATTGGCCTTTATCCATCCTTCCTTTGGGGGTTCCCATTATATCTGCATTGTCTTTTCTATCCTTTTGGTTGTGACCAGAGCTCCAACTGAGGAGCTGAATCTTACCCTTGGCCAGTTCATTTGAATTAACCTATCTTCCTTTGTATAGGGAATTTTTAAAAACTGCCTTCTAGTAGCTGATGTGCTTACCACCTCTTCAATGGAATGTTGTAATTTGCTAAGAAATCTATCCATAGATTCCTTTTCACCCTGAAAGAGTCTTATGTTCCTCTCTTTCCATATCTCCCATACTATCATGGAAGGGGCAATTCTCCATATATTAGACAAAGTGGATTTCCTAAGTTCCCTTCGCCAACCTACAAAAAGCTCAGAAATAGTGTTAGCTTGTGGACTTAACCACCTAAGTTTATATTGGACAAAATTCCAACAGTTGGCTGCAAATTCACAATTTAACAGCATATGGTCCAAAGTTTCTTCATTGTTTGCACAAAGTTCACACCAAGTAGGGCCATTGAAACCTTAATTCTTACACCAAGTCATTTTAGCATTCATTACATATATATCAATCTCTCATATCATAACTACATCATGATCAGTTGCATCACTTGCTTGGAGTGTCTTCAAAATTTCATCAAAATTGTTGAATTGATAAATAAAAATTGTCAAGGCACAAACAAGGAAGTAAACTTCTACACCTTAGCTTATAAAAATCCAATAATGTTCTTCAACACCATAAAATTTTCTCTCCATAGGTACAACTATTGTTGAATCTTTATTACAAGTATCAAATTTAAATGCATAACATAGTTCCATGGTTGCTAGAAAGGCCCAAGATCACATCGTTTGGGTCAAAACCATAAAAAAAAAGTTTAAAAAAAATGTAGGTACAACTTTGAAGAATGACACGTCTCAAATTTCATCATTATGTTTCCAACACATCTAGTCTCAATTTGGATCTATAATTTAAAAATTATGATCAAATATAGATTCTACCAATCATATAAATCAAGTCCTTTTAGATGTTTCTAAAGTCTATCCTATTGTCCATCACTACTCTTATTCAAGTTTATGGGATTATATGGAGCTTGTTATTTTCTTTAAACTTATTTTTTAAATAATTTTTTTTTTGTGTACTCATTTGGTCTTACAATTGTTAACTTATAATATTAGGGTTATCCATCTATCTTGTTCTATATTATATTTCTAGTTTTTTTAGTCTTTTATATTTCATTTGATTAACATTCATTAGAGTTACTTGATGCATCCTTATATGTTTTCTTTGCTAGATATTTCATTTATGGGTGTATTTTCTACCTTCATAACCTTGTTTGATTCTAATATAATTACACTTTATTTATTAACCTTATATAAAGCATGTGGTATAACCAGGGATGTTACTTTCTATGATTTTTTGTAATCCATTAACTACTCAAGGTTGTATGCTTAGTGATTGTATTTCTCCTCAATCTCATCATAATTCTAAATCTCTACATTTATGTGTTTTTGATGTTTCATTTTGTGAGTAGCCAATGATATAGATGTGTTTAATAATGTTTTCATCTTGGTGTGTTTGTGCTTCTCCAAATCTTCTCAACAATATTGTTTATGAGTAAAAATATGTACAAAAAAATTATTGCTCATGTGTCATATGTGTAGACATATCACTCATAATCAAATGACAAAAGATAGTGAAATAGGTAAGTGTCTAGAGGACTACTCTCCTTATGGAAAAGGGGTGTCCTAAAGGTAGCAAAAATATTTATACATGTGGTAGTTGTGATGTTGATTTGATCCCCCCCCCCCATCAAGGAAGGAATGTTTGGTGAGAAATAACAGTGTTGATTTGCGGTATGGTGGTGGTAGTTTAGGTGTACTCTAACCAACCTCTTAAGAGGCATTTTGATGGTAATCCATGTATTCTTGTGTGCATTATTTACACGAATTACATTGGGCTATTGTTAAGTCTTGACAAAGAGAGCTTTCATTTTGGTTTTACTGATTTCACGCATTGTCTTTAGTTCTCTAAATGTATTTGTTACAAGATGTGAGTTGTTCCTTGACTTATTCGTAGTCAGTCACTTTGAGATTCAATTGAGTTGTTTTTAAGACACACTCTCAATTTTCCACCTTCATATTAAATTGAGTTTATTTAAGTTTATTCAAGGAAATCTCAGTGTAGTCCTTTGTAACTCTAAAACATGTGAGTGTGATAGTGGAGGAGAGAAAAGATAGGTATGACACACTTTACTATGCAATTTTGAGCTTTATTGTTGACTTTCATTTCTTTGTTTGACTTTTGTGATTGTGTTGATATTAAGTATCTTGATTACATTATTTTTTTACTAACTCATTTACATGGACTTGTCATTTATTTATTTTTAGAGAATTCTAGACTTTAAATTCTGTAATTGTAAGAACTTGTGAGTTTAGTTGGTATTTTGTTTTTTAATTGATTTGAATTGATAGACTGAATGAATATAATCTAAGAAAATATTTAAATACAAGAAAAAATGAATAAGGTGTTGGAAAACTTATGACTAAGAGGGGGTGAATCAAAACAAAAAGGTAATGAACTAATTCAACCACCGAGATGAATAACTGCACTATTAACTTCCAAACAACAAAGCATATAACTGAAGTAAATAAATGACAATAAACAATATAAAGCATCCATAATCTCAACACACATAAAATAGATATTTTATCATGGAAACCCTTGTAAGAGGGATAAAAACCATGATGGGGATGACACCCACAAGCCCACTACTGCAGTAAATGAGTTTGCCTTGTTAGGAGCGACAAATACCATTTCTGAGGATTCACACTATTAGGAGTGATTAGTACACTATTAGGAGAACAAAAAGATTATCTATGATCTATCTCGCTAGAGGATTTAAAACTTCAATAAAGAAGTTACCTTGTTAAAGGATTTACAAATAAGAACCTGTTAAAGTTCACCCGGTTAAGGGATTTAACCTACTACAACTATTAGGGAACAACAAGATATGTTGATCTATAGAATGACATTTATTTCCTATCAGATCATTTCTTCTCCTTTCCTTCCTGACACTGAACTGGTCTATTATCCTTCAATTCATGATCTCTCAATCTGAAAATATGATTGAAACCCTTAATCAAATGATTTAGTGATCCTTATATACTATCATTAGGTCACACAAGACCTAGAACTTTCCACCACAGTCAGCTCAAAAGATTAGCCAACCTCCTCAAAATTAGTGTCAACAATATCCAATATGTCATCTTCAAATGTATTACCAATAATTAAAACTAATATGTCAGCTTCAGATCCACTACCTTAATCAAATTAATATGAAACTTTGATTGGTGATCAGATAGGTAAATTGTCTTCTCATTCAAAACATAATCCATTCAAAACTTGATATAAATTGGTGTGGTTGGAATCATGGATTACACTTACCATATACAAACTATATCTATGATCTCAACACCTGAATCTTTCCTCAACTCAACAACTACATCATTATGTGCCTGATACTATTTTTCCTTAATACCAGTCAACATACATAGTTGATCTTCCCTTTATCAATCATGAAAAATTCTTATCTGTCACTTCAATCATGATAATTGAATACATTTCCATCTATAACAACCAATTATTCCTTGACTCATGACCAATCTTCATATCTCCTCCAAAACCACCACAATGCCAACAATCTCCCCCTTTGGTATTGATGGCAAAAACTTCTAATTTGCACAACTGTGTAAGTATAATTTGCAACGTGAAACTTATACTGCCCCTTTCTCTATACATCCTTTCTTTTACTCTTTCTCTTTATCTACTCATTCTCCCCCTTTTTGTCAACAATGACAAAGAATCATATATTAAAATTAAATTGTGTCAAATACATCCTTGAAGTTTGTCTTTGCAATCTCCAATGTCTTCTCCTATGACTCTTGTAAGCGCTCCATAGATAGAATTTTCCCATGAATTACCGATGCTAATCCTTCCATATGAATCAAATTACTCACCACCGATAGAATAAGTGTGTTCTCTACATTTCTCACATGTTGCTGCATAACATCTATAGTAGGTGCCAAATAGGTCTGCATCTCCTTAAGTGTAATAATTATTTTATCATGTTCAATTTGCAACTACATTACAGTGTGAGTAATCAGTTTGACCTTACCATTGTATTGTGATGTTGAACTAGAAATGGGATCAAAATTTTCAATCAAAGTATTAAGCTCTATTTGAGCATCGTCTCTCTTTTTCTCCAGGTCTTTTGTAAAAGTTGTAAACTTGGAACTTTTACAAGTATATGTCCTATCTCTTGTAGGATTTACTTAACCTTATTCACTTGAACTGTAAGTGACTCTTTATCAACTAAGATAATCCTTCTCAGATTATCAGCTTGTATCTTATCATATTCTTTCATATACAACTTCATTGGTTCATTCTCCATATCAGGTACTTGATCATAAATAACCTTGACCAATATACCCAACTGATCAATTGGATTATCTTGTTTTCCATATCCCACATTAGGTACTAAATTCATAATGATGTTTCTGGCTCCTTTTAGTATTCCATGTTCCATATCTTGTTTTCCATATCCCACATTAGGTACTAAATTCATAATGATGTTTCTGGCTCCTTTTAGT
The DNA here is from genome assembly GCA_018584345.1 of Thuja plicata. NCBI lineage: Eukaryota > Viridiplantae > Streptophyta > Pinopsida > Cupressales > Cupressaceae > Thuja > Thuja plicata. The sequence goes on from MU223792.1 coordinate 1,312,667, forward strand.
ATTCTTACCTTCTTTTTCTTTCCCTTCAATCTATCCCTTTCTTCTTTCTACTTAAGCCTATCATATATTTTCAATAGTTCCTTAGGACTCATTTGAGTAATACAAATTGTTGTTTGCATTTCTTGGTTCTCCTTCATCTTCTTCTTTAGATACAGTTGAATTATTTGTTTTTATTTTCTTCATTGTACTACCTTCACCGGTTAGATCTATCTTCCTCTTTACTGAAAGTATATCATCATCATAACTTAAGTCCTTGACCTTTCTTTTATGTCACTTCCTCAATAATATGCTCTTTAGGTGCTTCAACATTAGTTTAAATATAAATGTTCTGTATAAGTTAGGGGATATCAGAGATAATATTGTCCATGACATCATTAATCTCTTCATTTTCTATCTCTTGTGCTTTTCCTTTCTCTTCTACCGATTCATCTTTAGCTGCAGTCTTATACTTTACTAACTTTATCCATAAATCCATTGTCTCATCTCTTACCGATTGTGTTTCACCAATGAGAATATTTGTAACTATGTTCCTTGTCTTATATTCTCCTCTCATTTCTTCAACCATCAAATTTACCTCTTCTATAGTTAATTCAAGTTGCAAAAGTGCAAGTTATTGTTCCATCATCACTCTATCAATCTTTAAAGCTTCTCTCCATCTCTTGTCAACTACCTTTTACAATTCCTTAGGTATAGCTTTGAATAGTTCACTTGGTGCTTTGAAAAAAGTATGTAGACTTTCTTCAACTACATCTTCTATCTTTCTTTTGTCTTCACTATCAAAATTATCAAAGTGAGTCCACACTTTTGTCATTCTTCCACATTCCTTAGTATGTTTAACAATGCTCTCAAGAATAACATAATTGTCAATATTGTCAGTTTTCTCAGTAGGATTTCCTACTATAGTATACCTCTTCCCACTAGCTCTCAATTCCTTTTGTTCCTTCTCAGCCTCAGTTTCAACTTCTTCTTCTTTAGCATTTTCCTTACCTCCCTTTCTTACCCTTTGACTCTTTATAGTCCGATGTCATCACTTTATTTCTTCTGTAATTTTTCTAAATAGACTCAGGTGGTTCCTTTTATGGCTTAGTTAAAATAGGAGTAGTAGAAGTAAATTTAGTTTGTTTTAGTACTGAAAACCTAGTGACTCTCTAAGGTGTAATATCTTCAACTTCAACTTCAGTATCCTTGGCTTTTGTAGCAATAAATGTGCATGCCTTCTTACTCTCCATTTTATTTCTAAGTTTTATCATCATTTCTGGTGTTATGCCACTCATTTTGGCTATATTGTCAACATTTTTCATAATCTTTCTTTGGATTACCGGTGCTCTCAATTGACTATGAATTTTCAATGACTAATTTTCATAGGTTCCAAACCTAGGTGTTGAAGTATCGATTGCTTTTGACAATAGAACATTAGCATGAATAGTGACTAAATCACCATCAACTTCATAACCCATAGCTAGTATCCAACATGTCCTAGGTTGCACTGCTTGCAACATACATGTATTTGTATCTACTAGAAAATAGATATCTTCTTTATACTTTTCAACAATACTCGTTGGGATTCTCCCCTTGAAAATATTTAAAATTCCCCACATAACCTTATTAAAATCATTTCCTAAAGTCCTGATAAACTGCTTAATCTACATTATTACCGTTCTATCCTCTGACCAAGTAATATGACCTGTTCCAGGAAAATGATGTTGTAGGTAAAAGAACATGCATACCAGGAGTGATCCATATTTGAATGATTTCTTCTTATCTTTCTTAATATTCTCCATGTTCACAAAGAATTGACTCCTCAACATCTCACAAAGACCATATTTTGCATCTTCCTTTACCATTATGTGTGTAGTATGAATATCTCCATCGGGTATATTGCTCAACTGACTAGATTGGTATACTTTGTAACCTATCATCATTGATGCAAATCTCACTTCCTTATCTATTATATCCTTGATAGTCATGGCTCAGTCACCTTGTTTGGATTTGGTCACACGAGTAACCAAATTTGTAGCAACTTTGTAACCTATCATCACTAATGCAGATCTCACTTCCTTATCTATTATATCCTTGATAGTCATGGCTCAGTGATCTTGTTTGGATTTGGTCACATGAGTAACCAAATTTGCAGCAATAGTCCATAGAGTTGGTGCCACTGGTCGCACAAAATCCAGTAACTCTATTCATTAACTCCTTTGTAATCTTGTGTGGCTTGTCCAGCCAAATGAATTGATCATTGACTCTACTCAATACATATATTATCCTTTCTGGATGAAAATCATTAGCTATCTTATCCACATAATTGAAACCTTTGTTCATTAGATGCATATGTTCCTCCTTTAGTTTGAAGGTACTTAGAGCAAAAGATCAAGATGTATAAAAAGGAGGTACTGAAGTTGAACAAAGAGAATTTCCCTGCATGGCAAAGTTCGATGAAATTGCATCTGGATGGTATTGGTGATTCTGTTAAGCACTATGTTGAACATGATTATGTAGCCCCCACTACACCTACCACAACTGCACAGTTAAGAGAAAAGTAGGAGCACAATCAAGCAATGCTGGAGATTGCATCATCTCTAAACTATAATGAGTTTGAAGACATAAAGAATTGTACAACTATAAATCCAATGTGGGATGTCCTTGCAACCATCTATGGAGGTGATACAAATGTACTGAGAGCTGAATTTGAAAGCTTAAGAGGTAAGTTTGATGAAATGAAAATGCAAGAAGGAGAAAATATAGTTCAATATTATGGTAGGATAAAGGAAGTTGTAAATGCTATTAGAGGAGATAAGGGAACCATTGATGATAACACCATTATGAGCAAGGTACTAAGGAATATTCTTCATGTATATGCTATTAGAGTCTCTACAGTTTAAGAGTTAATATGTACTCCTAATAATAATTTGACTTTGGAAGGTCTGGTAGGTAGACTTACTGCATTTGAGATGTCAAATTTTGTTAACTACACTCCACAAGCTATTGAATCTGCATTCAGATCCCAGTTGGTCCTTAACAAATCACAGAAAGGAAAGAAATGTGTGAAAAGTGACAATGACACTACAGATGATCTGGAATAACTTGAAGCACTGATGGAAAAAATACTATCTAGAGGAAAAGGAAAATTCAAGGGTAAACTTCCTATCATTTGTTTTTCATGTAACAAAGTTGGTCATATTGCTACAAGATGTCCTGATAAGAATGACAAAGATGAAAGAAGGGACAACAAGTATAGAGATAGAAAGGATGACCAAGCCTTCAAAAATTATAAAGATTACAAAGACAAAGGTAAGAAATCTTGCTATATAGCTGAAGAAGCTTCTGACAGTGAATCTGACAATTCTGATGAAAATGATATAGAAGTTGTGTATGTTTCTATGAAAGATGATTATGATGATGATGATAAAAATGCACTAATTTCCTATATTAGTAAACATGATCGTTGGATTATTGATAGTGGTTGTTCACATCACATGACTGGTGATAAAGATAAATTTGAAACCTTAGATTAGTGTAAAGGAAGTTATGTTAAATTTGGTAATGATGCACCATGTCTTATTAAAGGGAAATGATCAATTAACTTGACTGACAAGATCAGATGTGACAATGTATATTGGGTTGATGATCTTAATCATAATTTATTGAGTGTTGCACAATTGAATACTTTTGGTTACAAAGTTGAATTCCATCACAAGAAGGCAAAGATCTATGATGCCACTGGAGAATTAGTTAGAAGTGTAGAGCAGACTAAAGGTAACTTGTTCTATCTAGATTTAGCTGATGAGACATGCTTAATTACACAATATAGTGATGTTTGGTTATGGCATAAAAGGTTGTGTCATGTAAATTTTGATAACTCGGTAAGCATAAGAAAATTTAAAAAGGTTAGAGGGCTGCCTAAGTTGAAGAAACCTGAAAATGCAATGTGTAAGCAATGTCAATTAGGAAAAATGACTAAATCTAGTTTCAAGAGCAAGACTCATACTTCTAAAGGTATTCTGGAATTGGTTCATACTGACCTTTGTGGTCCCATTTGTGAGAAAAGTTACTGTGGAGATAGATACTTTATTCTATTTGTACATGATTACTCAAGAATGATGACTGTTATGTTTCTTAAAGAAAAATCTAATGCATTCCAGTTATTTAAGTGGTACTTGGAAAAAGTTGAAAAGGAGATAGGTAAAAGCCTGAAATGTTTAAGATCTGACAGAGGAGGCAAGTTTATTTTTAAAGAGTTTAACAGGGTCTGCAATGACCGGGGGATAAAAAGACAGATGTCCACACCTAGGACACCACCATAGAATGGTATTGCTAAGAGAAGAAATAGATCTATTATGGATTGTGCCAGAACACTAATGATGGAGAAGAATGTTGCATAGAAATATTGGAGAGAAGTCGTAAGTACAACAGTCTATACCCTAAACAAAGTACAAGTTAAGAAAGGTATTAATGCTACACCTTATGAGCTATGGTATGGGTATGTACCTAATGTAAAATATTTCAAATTTTTTGGAAGCAAATGTTTCATACTGAAAAAGATTAAGAAAAAGAAAAAGATTAGTTTCATGGACAAGCAAGAAACAAAATTGCACCTCACAATCTACAGCTGAAGCCGAGTATGTGGCAGCAACAGTTAATTGTTCTAATATTGTGTGGTTGAAGATACTACTGACTGATTAGCATGATCAAAGCAGAGAAGGAGAATCAACAACTGATTGATAAGTTGCATTTAGATATGAAGTCAACAACAAGTTCATTGAGCATGGATGCTAGTTCTTGCACCATCCATTTTGATAGATTGACTCATGAACAAAGGACATTAGCCGAGCTTATGGCTGAAGATGGCCTAATAAGGGCCAAACTAATAAAAATCCAGGCTAATTTGATACCTTGTTTGGAGGTTATTCAGAAGGAACTCACAGCTGCAAGAGAATTTGTCAAGAGAGATTCTCATCTCTCTACAGCAGATAGTTTGGTAAGTCTAGCTGCCGAGCTAGAAGTTAAGTTGCAGGTTATGAAGATTGTTAAGGATAGTTGGGATACATCTTTTGCATTGATTTTACAACTTCATAAACCATATTTGGACAAATACAACTTAACCCCTGCAGCTATCAGTGACAAAAACAAGGGGCAAACAGTATAGGAAACAAGACAGGAAACAAGCAAAGGAAGTGAAATAGAAAAATATGTACAACACCAGGTATAAATATTTTTTATGAAGGCATGTATATTATATAGATAATGTATGAAGTATGAAGTATAATCTAAGGGGGAGTACATTGTGTACTTAGGCAAATTTTGTGGATATAACAGAAATGATAAGTGTTTTTGCCACTAATATCATAGGGGGAGATTGTTGATCTCTAAGTTTTGTTGATCATTAGTGTCCCACACTTAGTCATTTATCTAGGCAGTTTAGCCGGTCATCACTACGGTCGAGCTATCCAATATAGGCCAAGCTATCCGACACAGACATTACCAAGCAGATAATAGTTTTCGAGTCACACGGTTGCCAAGTTCAGTCCATGTCGAGCACCAGAGTCTTTTTGTGCCGAGCAAGACAATTTAGTTATGTATGTCAGGATTGACACTAATTTAGAGGTAAACTATTTTGGGCCAACTTATCTAAGCATTTAATGTTTTCAACATGATAATTATGCATTTAATTATTTGATTGCACTATGTGGCATGGAGCCAATCAGAAAATTGGATTGCCCAAGCGGCAGATCGTTGATCTAGATCTAATTGACAGATTCGTAAAGTATATTAAGATTACTTCTTAACCTAGTTTAAGAGTGCACATAGAGACAGAAAGTGTATGCATACATGAGAGATGTGCGAAGGGTTGTTTTGAGAGAAGAAGCATAGATCTAGCAGAGTGAAAGTGCAATGAGCAGCAGAGTAAAGATATATAAGATTATTAGATCAGAGAAGGTATTGAAAAGAGGAGATCTATTATCAGCATTAGAGTGCATATCAAAGGATCATATCTTGAGACATTTTAACAGGTGTATCAGGTGAAATCTCTTAACAATGTGGTTCTAACAAACCTTTCTAAATCTCTTACCTGAGTGCTTACTTTGTTGTAAGTTTAAATCCTTTTACAAGGTAGATTGTAATGATCTGTAGCTCTTAACCAGGCAAACCTTTAACCAGGTAGATTACATATTGTGATAAAAAATTGTAGCCCTAATAGGCACAATTTATTGCTATAGTAGTCAAGATTTTTGTGGGTGTCATCCCCACCACAATTTTACCTTATTGGGTTTCTGGGTTACCAAAATTCTATGTCTTGTGTTATTTATTTACTGTCATGGATGTTACTAGATGATAGATCAATTACAGTTATGTATGATTGTGGATCAGTTTGTTTTAAGTGTTAAAATTTGAATATCTGATTCACCCCCCCCTCTCAGCATCTTGCTTTCCCATATTGTATTTCCAACAGTCATTACACAGTTTAAGAAATTCATTGTAGATATCATCAACTCCGAGTTATTTCAGCTTGTAGAGGATGAAAGAATATATATCTTCTATCAACAATACACCAAAGGGTATCAATGATAGGGAACCCATTGGGTCATTGTCATTTGCCTTCATCAGGTGTAACTTGAATATGAGTCTTGGCTCATCAATGATGTCGATCAAAACATGAGTATCCATAACGACAATAATAAACAATAAAAATGATTCCTATAAAAATCTTTTCAACACAAGTAATAACCTCGACTTTATGGATTGGTGTCCTTTGACAACTGATAGAATTTCCTACTTGAAATCTCAATCCACAAATACAAATAACTCTTTCTATGGAATGTAATAAAATGCTCTTGAGTAAACCTCTATAGAATGCAAAGTCATAATTGAGTTTACTTTCTCATCTTTCTAATGTTTGTGAATGTATTAATTTAAACATAATGGTCACAAGATGCTTTTCAATGACCACAACAGTTAAACATAACAATCATTATACGCATGCACAAAAATACTTTATCTTCCCTAACCATCATTAACTCACAAATAGACATCTAAAAATGCATATGAATCTTACCGCTCATGAATTTAGGGGATCAGTAAATTATTTGACTATAAGCGATCCCCCTAAGAAAATAATGTGCATAGTTCACCGATGGATTCTCCACATTTATTGAACTCGTGGAGTTCTCAGTCACCTCTAAAGAATTCAATTCTCCTTTCCTTACCCATGTCCTCTTCATATAATTTATGACTTCATCAACATTAACAGTTTCCTTCCCTTTAGCATTTTTATCGTAGTCCACCAATTGACCTCTGGTATAATTTCTTGCTCTGCATGATCTAGCAAGATGACCAAATTTTTTTATAGACATAACTGTACGCCTCTCTTTCCGGTTTCCCACAACTTTCCAAGGGCGGGGGTTAGTAGAAAAGGTTCACAAGTGAATGCAAATCAAGTACACAATAACTACTAAATGAATAACAGAAACATGAGCAATAAAATGTACAAACAAGAGAAGGGAAGACAAATGAATGCAAACCCCACGATGCTTGAAGCTTCTATTGTTTCTCTCTACTCCTTCCGAAACGCTGTTCTTGATGCTCAGTATTGGCGGGGCAGCGTCTATGACTTAAGAAGCGTCGAGAATTTGACAATTAAAATGTGTGTGTGTGATCGCAAGATGGCTTGAATGCTAGAACCAAACTGACATAGTAATGGCGCACGAGAGCTTGAAATCCTAGATCCTTCAAATGGTTATGAAGGGTTTATTATATAGGATTTGGTGATGAAATGAATGGTTGAGATCGATCCCAGAGATGGGAAGATAAACGGTTGAGATCAAAAGGAA
>MU223792.1:1336822-1349398 GCA_018584345.1 Thuja plicata
TTAACTGAGGAGCTAATTATGAGTTACCTTTTTGAACTGAAGAGGTGGGTGAAGTTACCCATGTGGACTGGAGAGATGGGTGGAGTAACCCATGTGATATAATTGGAGTTATCTCTTTGAAGATAAAAGAGTATTTAATTCATTTATTTAATAATTGTTTTCAACATGTGAGATAATTGAATTCTTTTTATTAAGAATTGCTTTATTTGATGAAATTAAATTAATTTAATTGGAAGAATTTAATTAGTAAGTTTAAATAGTTGGATTTAAACTATAGGAAATTGAGTTTAATTAATTAAATAATGATTAATTAATCAATTAAAGCTTAATTAATTAAATAAAATTAATTATTTAATTAATTTTGAGAATTGGATTAGATGATTTGAGAAGTGAATTTAGAAGAAAATAGATGATTACTTAATGATTAAAAAACCATTAATTAATAGATGAAAATTAGTGTTTTTAATGTAAAGTCGCAAGCCTGTCCATTTTAGGGTGTCTACAATAACATACCATACATGTTGGATTCTAGGGTTCAACATTGCCTCTGGTTGACCTTAATCTGAAATTCATAGCCACATGTCCATAGTCATGACAATTAGAATAGGCAACTGTAGAGGGGAAAATATGGAGATCTTTAAATAGGGTTTTGAACAATGGATATTTGCACATAAAAGAGACCCTATGCCACATTTAAGCACTTACATTCAATTTTAATGATAAGGAATGTAAATCTGGAAATGTTTGCAAAGAATACTAGAATAAAATACATACCTCACAATATAGCAGATCTTGAAAAGCCTTTTTTCTGATGTCTGTGTGGAGTTTCTGGAAATTCTGCAACTAGATCTGGAACAGAAACACAGAGATGGACAAAACTTAGAAATATTTTCCTTTTCCGAGTCAGGTTGACCTTGACCCAAATGCGGGGGCACAATTGTACTCCAAAATGTTGACCTCGACCTACACTACTCCGACGGAAATTCTGTTCGCGGATCTCGAAAGTTAGCCGAAAAGGGTATCTGAATGTGCTTTGAAACTCCCAAAACAACGACTGTGGATATCTAAAAATTGTTTTTTGGGGAGACTCTATAGGTTTTTTCCTTAGTCAAACCCCCATTTTGGTGGTTTCCATCTCCATGAATAGCCGGATGTAATAAAATTGTGTTTGTTGCTCTTAGGAAGAACTTTGAATGTGTAATGCCAGGATCTAATCCTCTAGATTGAAACCCTAGCATGAATTGAAATGAGAGAGAAATGCATAGATTATAATATGATAAAGAAAGCATACCAAGCCCCCAAGGCTAAAGTACTCCTACAAAACTCACAATCCGTAGTTGCTACCCCATGATTGTATCTTTTGAATGTTGAAAATGGTAGATTAAAGAAGAAGGAAGGATGGAAGAACTCTTTCTTGCTCCAATGAACATCCACAATAGCTTGTCCACAAAAATGCTTGCATTTATTAAGGAATAATCATATCTTGTCCTCCTATATCATCCTCTTGCATTCTTTCATCATCATCATATCATCGTATCCTCTTGATATTCTTTGATTCATTCCAAATAAAGGCAAAAGAGAGTGCTTATATAGAGATTTCAAGGTAAGCCTCCAAGGGCAATGCAAGGGCCCATAATTGAAATTTCACCTCAAATCATGGTCCAATCAAAATAACCAACTAAGGAGGAAATTCAATTAATTATATTTTGAATGAAAACCCTTCCGCATTCGGATCCGGGGACCAATTTTAGATTTAGGACCCAATTATGATCCAAATCTGAAAGCGGGAACCAAAACCCGATAGAGGTCAAGTTCAACCTCGCCCTTGACCTAGGTTAGGGTCAACCTTGACCCTGACCTGAGGTTTCAGGCCAGTTAACATAGAATGCCAGTGAGATTCCCAAGTCGGGCAGGGACCTAGGAAGATGGGAAAACAAAACAAAATGCTAGAAATAGGCACAGGGGCCTAGAAGAGATGTGATGAATGCTAGGAGGACCAATACATAGGTACTACCTATAAAATAGAACCACAAAGAAGGAAATCAACGAGAATCCTCATGATCCTAACCCTAATATCAAGTGCAGATGCATCCTAAATGCAAATCTATCATGTAAATGTACTAAAAGAGGGTGATAATCCTAATAAAATGGAAGTGCTTCTATTTTAAGACGATACAACAACATCTGACTAGTTACCTTGATTAATAGGTCTCTAGTTGTTGTAATCATATGACCACTGGTTTTTCATTCTCGCCCTGCACTCATTAGCTCTATGTCCAAAATTGTTGCAATAATAACAAAATCCATAGAATACATTGGATCTAACATTGTAGTTATCAGTTCTACTAGAGGAATGTCCTAATCTAGCTGTAGAACCTCTAGGTCTAATATTTGGACCAATAGGTTTAAACCAACATACATTAGCAGTATGACCTTCCTTATGACAATTAAAACATACCAGTTTATACCTTCTCTTGCCAGTGTGAATGTTCACCTTGGGTGTTGATTTGCCTCCTGCAATGATGTCCTTAGTACCAAATGATTCACCAGTTTTAAATTTTGAAAATCCTAAACCTTATTTCTCTCCATTTATTCTTTGTCTTCCAAGTTGTTCATCAAGTTTAGCAGAATTCTTTATGAATTTATCCAAAAAATCATTTGCGGCCTTCAACTCTTCTTTTACCTTTCCATTCTCTTTCCTTATTCCCTCATTCTCTATTTCAATATCAACTTTTTCTTCATTAGTGACATGTAAGTCTTCCTGCAATATAGCCATCTCTTGCTTTGATCTAAATAGTTGCTCCAACTTCTCTATTAGGGTTTCATGTTTAGCCTTTAGGGAATTTTCAACAATTTTATTTGCATCCTCAGCATCCCTTCTTCCTTCAATATCTTCAACCATCTTGGCAGATTGACTTTCAAGCTCTCTTTTCAGATTTGCCTCTTCTCTTTTGAGTCTATAATTTTTATCCATCAAATTTGCAAGTGCTTCTTCAAATTCCTTAGACAAAATACCTTCAGATAGTTTTTCAATGTAGTCTTGACTTTCACTCAATTTCTCAACAAGCTCTCTTCTTTTAGCAAGGGAATGCCTCATCTTTTCCTTCAGCTCATTGGTAACTTTGCTTGCATCCTCAAGATGCTTTTCATACTTGTATCTATCCATGTTGAATTATAGGGATCTTTTCCTCAAGTGGTTAAGCTTAATATCAAGAGGACCAAAGCTCTTATACAAATTGGTGTAAATCTTATGACTGAGAGGGGGGGGGGGTGAATCAGAACAAACAAGTAATGAGCAAATTCAACCACCAAGATGAATAACTGTGCTATTAACTTTTAAACAACAAAGCATATAACTAAAGTAAACAAATGACAGTAAATAATATAAAACATCCACAATATCAACACACAACACAAATATTTTTTCATGGAAACCCTTTTAAGAGGGAAAAAAATCCACGGTGGGGATGACACCCACAAGCCCATTATTGTATTAAATAAGTTTTCCCTGTTAGGAGCTACAAATACTTTGTATGAGTGTTCACCCTATTAGGAGTGATTAGTACATTTTTAGGAGTACAAAAAGTTCAGCTATGATCTACCTCTCTAGAGGATTTCAAACCTCAATAAACAAGTTACCCTGTTAAATGATTTACAAATAAGAACCTGTTAAAGTTCACCCAATTAAGGGATTTAACTTGCTGCAACTGTTAGGGAACAACAAGATATGTTGATCTTTAGAATGACACTAATTTCCTATCATATCCTTTATGATCCTTTCCTTCCTGACATAATTGATCTATGCTCCTTCAATTCGTGATCACCAATTCTAAAAATAAGATCGCAACCCTAAATCAAATGATTTAGTGCTACTTATATAGATTGTCATTTAGTCACACAAGACCTAGAACTTTCCACCAAAGCCAGCTCAAAAGATTAGCCAACCTCCTCAAAATTAGCATCAACAACATCCAATATGTCATCCTAAAATATATTACCAATAACTAAAACTAATATGTTGGCCTTAGATCCACCGCCTTAATCAAATTAATATGAAACTCTAATCAGTGATCATATAGGTAAACTATTTTCTCATTAAAAAATTGATATAAACTATTGTGGTTGGAATCATGGATTTCACTTACCATATACAACTATATCTATGATTGCAATACCTAAATCTTTCCTCAACTTGACTGCTACTTCATTCTATGTCTGATACCGATCTTCCTGAACACTAGCCAACATACACAGTTGATATTCCCTTTACTAATCATGAACAATTATTACCGGTCATTCAATCATGATAACTGAATAGGTTTCCATCAATGACAACCAATTATTTCTTGACTTGTGACCCCTCTTCATATCTCCTCCAAAACTACCATAATGCCAACATAATGTATATGTATTTTTTCTTAAACAAATAATATAACCAAATTTATTATCAAATTATGTAACTAACTAAATACACCTAAAGGGATATTAATCACTAAATATATGTGTAAACAAGCAAGGTAAACTTTTATTCTTATTTATTTTCTATGTGATTTATTAATGGTTTTTCATACATTTTTATCATGTTTTGTATTTTGTTGAATGAAGAAAATAATATTAAAATCAAAGTAGAACTTGCAATTTGAATCACACCAATCTAGTTAAAATGAAGAAATAATTTATGTGTATGTATGTATGTATGTACATACATACATATGCATGTATTTATGTATGTATTATTGCATATGTTACATACATATTATTGGTTAATAAATTTGTCTTTGTAAAATAAATTTTTTGATGACTCAATTATTCCCAAAAATGAATAAAAAGTATTAACAAACTATTGGGTTGGTTAGGTACCCTTCGAAGGAAGTGCTTAGGGACCCTTAAGAGATCAATGGCTCTTTCATCTGGAATAGTATAAGGAAAATTAGGGATTTGATCAGAAAAGGGACTAGATGGAAGCTGGGAAATGGCAGGAAAATCAATTTCTAGACAGATAAATGGTTGAAGGAAGAAGCCCTTAGTGACAAGCAGGAATGGATGCCAGCAATTGCGGATTGTATTGAAATTGTTGGAGAGAAGGTTTCTGATTACTGGATCAATGATAAATGGGAAGACCTTAGTTCCTTTGATGCTTCTCTTAATTTGGTCAATAAGTTTCTTTCTCCCTGGTTTATTAGACCTAACAAACAAGATTCTTTGATTTAGGGGCCTGAGGCTAATGGAAAGTTTTCAGTCTCTTCTACCTCTGCTCTTCTTTTCCAGAAGGATAACCACTCTTCTAGCTATCAGGTATGGAACAATAAACTTATTCCTAAAATAAACATGTTCTTTTGGCTTCTTGTTCAGAATAAAATCCTTATAGTGGATAATCTTTGCAAAAGGGGATTCAACATGCCTAATAGATGTATCCTCTGCTGTTCTAATGCTGAAAAATGTAATCATATAATGATTCATTGTCCCTACTCCTGTAAAGTCTAGAATTCTATGCTCAATGTCTTTAACCTGGAGTGGGTCAAACCTTATAATTTCCAGGATATGGTTAAACAATGGAGTTGTCCCCTTAAGGGTAAATAAGTCAAAGATCTTTGGAAGCTAATCCCGACCCACTTCACATGGAGAATATGGAAGGAAACAAATAAAAGAATCTTCAGAGAAAAAAGCTCCCCCTATCAAATTGTGGCAAATAGTGTGTAGAAGTCTTCTAGAAAATTTTAAAAATCAACTATCTAGCGACTCCCCCTACAATATTTCTCTATGTATCAGAGATATACTCATGAACTCACAGGTGCAGAAAGACAGTAACTTAAACTTGAGGGAAATACCAGATGGAGTGTCCTTCTGAGTGGCTGGGTCAAAGGGAATTTTGATGGGGCTACTAAAGGGAATCCGAGGATTGCTGGAGTGGGAGGTCTAATAAGGGATTTTGCTGGTAATTGTTTGGGAGTAGTGGCGGCTCCACTGGGAGTTCAGACAAATCATACGACCAAAGCTATGGCCTCCCTTCACGTGGTTATGTTGGCCAAAAATATGGGCTTCTCTAAACTATGGTTAGAGGGAGACTCTCTTAATATAATTAAATGTATAAATGGAACTCATGAAGCTTCATGGGCAATCAACCATATCATTGAAAAAATCAAATCCATAATGTCCAATTTTAAAGATTACCATATTTCCCATGTTTTCAGGGAAGGTAATATGACGACGGATGGCCTTGCAAACGTGGGAGTTTTTTCTGATGTCATGCAATCATGGCGATGGGAGGTAGATTTTAAAATGGAGATGGTTAGTCTTATCAGGTACAATAGGATGAACAGTATTGAAGGAGTTATAAATAAACATAATTAATGATCAAGTCATCTATAATTATGAAAAATAATGTGTGCTTTCATTTGAAGGAAACAAGATTAATGAGAATTGTGACACCACACGCTTCTGGGTGTTAAACTTGAATTAGAACAATCACTATAGTAAAGCTTGCCAGAATTCTACGTTCAAAATTTCAAAGTATCTTCATTTTCAGAAAGCGATGAGAACTATGGGGGGAGGTCTGAAGAGGGAGGAGCCGATTGACTGCACCAAATGGAAACAAAAGAAGAAGGTCTGGAAAAGGTTGAAAAAGGGAGGTGTTTCTTAGTATCTGGAGAAGCTCCATGGCTGGGATACAAAGATAAAAAAAAAATTCATAGAGGGTTGGAAGGATGGGAAAGTGAACCTATGGGGGATATCTTTCACTCTCTCCATGAGGGTTATTTCTGAAATTATGGGCTTCTCTTGTGAGGGCATGAAATTCTATAGGGATAATAAGAGGGCATGAACTCAAGCTTTCAAGAATTTTATGAAAATAGAAGAAGAAGAGGCCCTTCTTAGTAAAAGGATGGGGGATTATGTTGATATCAAAAAAATTTAATCCCACTAGGCTAACATTCTTACAGTCATGATCGATTATTTTACCTTGGACAGTAGATACTCTAAAATCTACAATTTGCACTTCATCCTGGCTAACCATTTTAGGCACGATAAAAAGATTTTGTTTCCTTTTTATCTCCTGAGCTCGTTGCATAACAACGTGATGCAGCATAGAAAGAAATTGAGTAGCCCGGTGCTCCATGTGGGGCTCATTCTATTGATCTTTGAGTATGCCCACAACCATATCCTAGAGCCTATCTCCAAGAGGGTTAAAGGGATAGCGAGGCAGGTTAAGCAGGAAAGTAAAAAATAGAGTTTGAAGAAAAGGGTTAGAACCAAAAAGAGGGCAAACCAGAAAATACAGGAGGAGACAGATGATGAAACCCTAGAGAATCAGAGAAAATATGAAGAGAACTAGAATGATGAAGCTTGTGAAACTAATAATGAGAATTTGGAAAAGGAAAAAGAAGCTCATATGGAAGAGGAGGATATGCCTATTATTAATGAAGAGGGCAAGGGTGTTGAAGCTAGTAACAAAGAAATGGAAATTGAGGGAGAGGAAAAAGAGGGAGATGAAAAAGAGAAGAAGAATGAGGATGAAGGCGAGGAGGGTCAAAATGAGCAGCTGATTTTAAAGGCTAATAAAAGGAACAAAAAGAAGTGGAGAATGAGCCCCAAAGAGGTTGGTTTTGATAGAGATGACAGAATCCTAAAAAGCAAAGTGGACTATGGGGCAAGTATGGAAGACTGGCTTAGTGAGGAGATGAAGATTATGAAGCAACAATTTACTGAGATGCAGGAGGCCATGGAGCCTTTCAAAGCCAAGGTTGAGGAAATGGAGAAAAACCTGATGATTAAGGTAAATAACAGTAACAGAGATGAGGATTTCACTGCTAGAGTTAATGAGATTGTGGAAGAAAAGATAAAAGATATGAAAGAACAAATAAGCCACAATGGGCACATGATACGTGTCATCCTTAAGCACAACAATGAAGGGCTTCAAGTTTCAATTTAGAACCTGGAAGTGTTATACGCTTACCTGGAAAGAAGTCTGCTGGAAAATACAACAATTACCATTGATGATAAGGCAGGAAGCTCGGGCCCAAGATCTAGAACCCAAAGTGGTATTAAAAGAAAAGTCCCTAAGATCCCGAAAGAGATGCTAGAGCTTAAGGATTCCATTGACAAAATGGAAGAAATGCAGAAGGAGGCAGAGGAAGCTTACTAGAAAATGATGTAATGTTTTTTCTTCAGTTCTGGAAATTTTGCTAGATTGTGTGCTGGAAACTATGCGTTCTTTTGGCAGTTCTTTTAATTTCCTATTTTTGGTCTAGGGTGTCTTTTTGGGTCCTGCCTTTTGTTCATTGCAGGATTTCTATGTTTGTAAGTGCCTATGATGCATATCTCTAGTAGCTTATTGTAAAAGGTTTCAGGGTCCTTTCAAAACCTATTTTTATCTTAATAAAAAACTATTGGGTTGGTTATGGATTAACTTACCTCTAAATTTTAATAAGGTACAACTCCCTTATATGATCAATTTTTTTATATTTTTTTGAGTTATTTTTAAATGGGTTATACTTTTGACCTAATTGTAGAAAATGAAAACTAACATCTAAGCTTGTCCATGACACAAATTTAACTATGAGAAAATTGTTTTGTTAAGCGTGCTTGAGCTGGGGTAGTACTAGGATGGGTGACCTCCAAGGAAGTCTTAATGCTTCACCTCTATGAGTATCACCTAGATTCAATGAGTGATAAGTGTTCCATTTATTCTCATGAGAGATGAGTTCTTGTGAACCACTACTCATGAAACATGGTTCGATGAGTTTGACTCAAAAACTACATAGTTGAATCCTTATAGCAATATCACAATTTGCCTTGTTGTGGAAAATATCTCCTCTTATCAATTGATGAGCTCAAGAGGATTCATAATGAATGGTTCATAAGGCACAACACTTGCTAAAGGTTTTTTGATTGAGGTTCCAAGCAAAGTGGGCTTAACTTTGGAGAAAACTATGTGGTTAAGCACACTTGAGTTGGGGTAGTACTGAGATGGGTGACATCCTAAAAAGTCTCGGTGCTTCACCTTTATGAGCATAACCTAGATGGAATGAGTTCTAAGTGTTTCATTAATTATCATGAGATATGGGTTCTTGTGAACGAATACTCATGAAACATGGGTCAATGAGTTTGACTCAAAAACTACACACTTGAATTCTAATAGCAATATTACTAATTCTTTCTTTTCACCTTCAAGGGTATTTGGAATCTTGAGATAAAAAAATAAGTTTTGAGTTGTGTTTTGAACACTGGTAAGGTTACAAAAACCTTGTCATCTCTCAAAAGAGTTGTCAAAACTCACTTTACGATTCTCCAAAATGTTGATGATATTCCTTTTTTTCTTTCCTTCGACTCGAATACTTTAAGTTTTGAGTTCGATTTCAAAGCCCCACAAGTTTGTGACAAAATTGTTGGTTCCTGAAAATATTCTTGGAACTATTAAGGACATCACCAAATAAAGAAACTTAAAATTCTCAACCATTGAAAGTTAACCTTTCAGAGAGTCTCAAGGTTTTGAGAACCTTGGGAGCTACTAAAATAGTTTTCAAAACTAAGTACAAGACTTACTTGCTTAAAGACTTTAAAAAAAATAAAGACTTATAGAGAGTAAATTAATTTCTAAGGATTTTTTTATTATCTTATGGGTAATGAAACCCTTGTTTAAGGGTTGTTTCAAAGCTAACTAAAAAGATAAAAATTCAGCAAAACTACCAAGTGTTGAAAGTCTTAAAGGCACTCTAGTTTAATTATAAGAGCATGGGGAATAATAAAAATGCCCCTAAGACTTATACTTCATAATTTTGATATGTTAAATTTTTTTTTTTTGAAAATGAGGTACCAAAGCTAGTGCATTAAGTAGCTATGAATATGGACCAAGATTTCCAAGAATGCAAAAGGGGCTTAAAACATATGGTTCAAACTTCATTGGGATACAGAGTCAAAAGACATAACCAAAAGAGATAGTTAAGAAGGACCTTGAAACACACACCAAAAAAAGAGACAAACTCCTAAACTACTAATGTACAATAAGAGGGGATGATTATTTCACATTTTGTACAATTTCAGGTCTTGTCCATTGTGTGGAAAGGGCTAGATTGTGTAATCTAGATATAATAATGTGAAAGCATTTCTACCAAATGATTGATTTTGAAAGTGCATTTCCACAAGTAATCAACTTTTTTGTGGGCACCTTTAGGCTCTCTTCTCTTATCCCAAAGAAAAATATAGCGCATGCCATAAAATTCTTCATCTTGATCCTTCTATCAAATATTTTCTTTACCCTAGCTTGATGAAGTGTAATATTATCTACCATGCCTTCTATTTTTTACTCAATATTATTGAGGTACATGATCCTTTTATCTAAAGAATCTTGAAACTATTGATATTCAATGACAATCTGAAACCTTGTAGTTGATAACTCCAATAATAGAGGCAATTTAATACTAATGCCACACACGAATTCAAAATGGGGCATTCTAATTTCTCTCTTTGGTGTAATTATATCCACCCACAGTGCCTCACATAGTTTCCCATGCCAAATTATTTTAATCTCATCTATTAGTTTCTTCATAATTGACACTAAGTTCTTGTTTCTATCCTTATTCTAACCATTACCTTGGGGATAATAATAAAATGAGTGGGCCAGAGTGATTCCATGTTCATAGTAGACAAGAAAAAACTTAAAAAGATGAAAAATTGGTTGTATTATCTATCACTAACTTTTGTGGTAGCCCAAAATGTACTAGAATATTTTCCTTGACAAAATTGCAAACTACTATAAATGTTGAATATTTTACTAGTATGAAATTTATGCACTTAATGAAGCAATATGTGGTTCCTAGAATTTGAGTGTGGCAAGAACTTGAAGTTGGGTTAATCGGTCCCACAAAATATAAGCCTCATTGTTTGAAGGGTTCTTCCATTATTATTGGTTTAAGAGGGAGGGTTGTCAACTAGGGTCTACCAATAAATTGATTGCAAAACTTATCACATTTATCTACCCAATGATAAGCATCCTTGAGCATACCTAGCTAGTAGTATCATTTTATAAGAATTTTGAAAGCAACTAGTGGGAACCGATATAAATAGAAATTGGCGAGAACTAGAATAGTACCATATTCAAATCTAGCCCCATTTTGAAGGGAATATGGATCCTAGCACCATAGTCCATTGAGACCATGATGCCTAGCATCATAGTTCACTGAAACTCTAGAACCCAACTCCATAGTCCACCCAAAATGGGTTGGATTAGTGATACATGGAGCATGCAAGGCTTGAGACACAGGATTTGATCTCTAAACTAGAAGATGATAATAGTTTGATAGTGAAGGAGCCTAAAATAGGCTTTGAAAGAGAAATGAGGGAGAACACTAAGGATAGGTCATAAAAGGGAGTGTGAAATGGTAAGGAATTACTATTTATAATACTACATTTAGCCACTACTTTAGTGGGAGTATGGACTTATGCTCATACTCATGGTAAAGTAGAAGAGAGGAAGAAAGAAAGAGAGGAAGAGGGAGAGAGATAAATGGAACAAGATTACAAATAAAAAATATGTCACTAAGTTGAGGGAACTGTTGAAAAGTGGCCTGATCAACATAGCTTATAGGTTGTAATTTATGGAAACACTACTCATTGGCATGATCGCTTGAAGTACAATCTAGTTTTGTAAAATGGCTAAGTTTAGGATGCAATTAACAGGGCACAGTCACACAATTTTGATCAGGGAGCATAGTATGCATAAAACTAAGTCATGTGATCTTAAAGGAGTATACTATGGGATGTAATAGACTTTTAGTTAAGGTTTCTTGGATTTTGGAGTTGACTGGATAGAGTTACGACCTGTTGAAGTGATGCAAAGATAATACAAAAGTCATACAGGGCAGATGATTGGTTGCGATGATTAAGGGAGTATTTTGTGGAATACAAAAGTGCTACTTTGGATTTGGATTGGGTCCTACCATATTTTTTTGATCTATGATCACTGACTATGTATTTGCTATTTGGTTAAGAGTTGGGCACATTTTGTGATATTCTTGTGAGCCGACTGGAATAAACTTTTGAGATCGAGTATATAAGTAAAGTTGTTTTATGATGTGAAGAGGTGTGTTGAATGTGTAGATTCATTGTGATGTTAGAATCAGACAAGAAATATTGCAATCTTTAACTGGGACTACTTGAGTATAAAAGATTCTTGTAATAGTTCATATTGATAAATCTTTGTAACAGATAATTTTGTTTTGTAACAACAATGAGCTCCTTGTACACCCCTAATAGGATTTCTATCCTTTAACATGGATGTTTACTAAATGTAATATTCATCTCATAACAGGGCTAGGTCTCCTAACATGGACAATATACCTTTTAGTGCATCATTTTTGGGTATCATCCCCATCAAGGTTTTCCCTTGGCCAGGGTTTCTTTGTGAACAAATCTTGGTGTTATGAGTTATTTAATTTATGTGTATGTTATTCTTATTTTTGTTAGAGTAATTTAGCAATTGCTCTTTAGTGCTTAAGTTTCACTTAGGCAGTTTTAGGAAAGTTTCCATTTCCTTGCAGTTGCCCGTTTAGGGTTTCGACATCCTTTATAAGGATTGTCTTC
>MU223792.1:1366541-1384351 GCA_018584345.1 Thuja plicata
ATAATTCATTTACTTAATTAAATAATTCCTTCAATTTTGTCTCACCTTCCTCCATGGAGATGAAGAGTCAGCCGTTTCTTTCCAAGAAACTCTTCATCCTCTTTTCAGGCTCTTCTATATTATGGACTTTCTTTCCTTCATTTGTGAGAGCAATTTTTGAGTATCAAAACTATAGCAAAATATTGTCTCAATTCTCTCATGTTTTCAATATTTTATTGCATATTTAGTTTAATCTCATTTATATTAATAGCATTTTACATCTTAATCTAGTTTACTTATGTATCAAATAGCTTAATTCTATTATTTCTTTCAAGCTTCTTAGATTAAAATCTGCATTTCCATTCTTAGATTATAAATGACATCTCTCATATAGAATAGTTTCATTTTCAGTTTTCAATGCTTTCAAATCCTCCATCTTAGCAATGGTCTATGGTTTTTGGCTCTTGTTCTGAGAGTAATTAAACACCCCATCTAAATAGGAGGCAATAGGTCGATTCAATCGATATTGTGGGATGAGCAATTCATGTTCATCTTCGCAATTCAATGATTAAGCAATGACTATGTTGTGTTGTGGCTGATTTAGAGGTCAACATTCAGACACATACATTTTGGTGCCCACCGTGGGGCAGAAAATTGATTTCTGACCTCACTCTCAAAAAATTTTCTGATAAAATTTTATACCCTGCCGTACGACCGTACTTCTCTATGTACGGATTCTCGCACAAGAATTCTGAGCATACCGCATGAATTTTTGCACTTCCTCACATGAAGCCTTGCACTTCCTCATGGAAAGCTTTGTACTTCCTTGCGCAAGACTTGGTGACAATTTTTTTTGAAATTTCACCGTTTTTGCAAGTACTATTTCTATTTTTTCTGATTATTCTAACATGCTATTGTTTTTATCTTTCTAATTTTTCTGACAACATAACAGTGGGCCGCAGGTTGCTTGACAAAGTCATAAACTTGCTAACAGTTTTCTTGCAAGATGGTTGTTGAAGATCATTTAAAAAAAATAAAAAATGTTGTGCTTGTTTATTGCTTTCATCACATAGTATAAATAGGGCCTTGTTAAAATTTCTTGGGAATCTTGATAGAAAAATAGGGGAATAGGCTCTTCATTACATGGAAGTGATGCCCATGAATGAATCTAAGACCCAGACATTGCTAGCATGATGGAGACCTAGGGAAGTAAGGAAAGCTAACAAACCTTTAGCACGTTCACTTTTTAGGGGATTATGCTCTTCTCTCTTTGAGAGAATCCGAAACCCAAAGGCTTGTGAATTGGTTGGAGGAGAGTTATCTCAGTGATGAATATGTCTTGCATGTTTGGGTAAGGTGAAGAGGTAGAGAAGTATGCTCTTCTCTCTTTGAGGGAATCATAAAATTTGACCCTCAAATCCAAGTCAAGTTTTGTGTCCCCTTTAGAGGGCCTGCCGAAAGTTGAACCTCTTGGAATGACCCAAGTGAGTACACACCTATCACCGGTGATTCCACCTCACTATAATAAAGTCTGCTTTATCGAGTCCAAAGACTCCAAATCCATGGTAACTTCTTTCTTATGATTCTGACTATCATCTTGAGAAAGCCTTGTTTGTTGTATTGAGCGACGCCGCTCCCAGCCCTTCTTGCGAGGGTGTATGACTTTCAAGTGTTCGTGTGGCTGTGAGGCCCTAGACCTATATCAGGGACACTAAAGGTAATTGTGAATGGAAGCCCACTAGAAAATTCTTAGTTAGATGCCTACCCAGATCACCTTCGAAAGAAGACATAATCTGTGCACAGGGAGGGGTAAGAATCTCTCCCCTAGATTCTCAACATAAGTATGCACCTGGATGCTTGAGGTGGTATATGATGCTAGCCCTTGATTTAAGGGTAACCTTCAAACATATATTACTAAGTCCTTGGAAACACCAAAAACACGAGCGCCCTCTTGGGGGTGACACTGCTGTGTGAGGTGCACGCATACGCATAAGTTAGTGAGGCACAAATTTTGTCTTCTCTACCATTTTTTTTGTAGGGATAACTAAGTGTTTGTTTCGAGTCTTGAACTATGCAATCATGATTAAACAAAGACTCCCATAATTCTGCCAAGTTGCCTTGTCCTTGGTAGAACTGTTTGTGACTACTTCTTGCGTCACTATTGCTTGATCAAAACTTTGTACTTGTTAACAATTGCTTGTCACATTCAAACTGAGATTGCTAATCTGAACTATCATAAAACTATCCTAAATCTAGAAATTTTTTCAGAGAATAGTCCTGACTGTAATTTGATTTTTGTCTCAAAAATTGAGTTGATCTATCAAAACCTAGAGTTTTCTCGCGCCATATTCCAGAAACTGAGCACTTCCTCATGTGATTTTTCATTTTCTTGTGCCCAGTTATGAGTTTCCTCATGAAAACCAACACTTTCTCATGTGAATCTATCCTCTGGTGTCCTAAAATAGTGAGTTATTTCCCGTTGACTGATGAGTTTTTTGCCTGATCTAATTTTTGTCTAAGATCTGATTGCCTATTTCCCTATTGTCTGCAGTCTCAAACTGATTGTCTCAAGTTGCAAATTGACCGATTCTTGCTCAAACTCATTTTGTCTCTTTGTTCTCTGTCCTACCTCTCTGTGCTTTTGTACCTTGCGATGTGATAGTCACATCTCGGCTATTCTAGCCATACTCTTGACGATTCATGCCGGGTGCATTTAACATCTTGGTTGTTCTAGCCTTTATCTCCTTTTCACCATTTCTAGAGACAAATTTCTAAGTTGGATCCTAAGTTCTCTCTCGTTTCATCTTTGTCTATGCCTGTTACGACTAGAAGCGACAACATATTTCCCATTCATGGTTTCGAAATAGGTAGAGGTAAACCTCGTAATCAAGGAAGAGGTCATTCCAAACTTATTGTTCATCCTGATAGTCAAGAAGGATCCTCATGTTCCTTCTTTCCATTCAATATAAATTCCAGTCTGAATTAGAAACCAGTGTTCCAGCTGTGCTATAATCCCTCATTTCAAGATCAACAAAACCCATTTCTTTCAGATCAACAAAACTTTGGAAGGCCATCTACTTGGGTTGACCCTATTAATGATCCTCGCTACCTCATTGATCCTTTTGATCATACCAATCATTTTGGTCCTATCTATCTTTGTGAACCTATTGATCCTTCCAAACCCATCGACCCCTTTGATCTGCCAAAAGTTACATTGGCCACGAACTCTCAGCTTGATACACATACTCACACTGAAGCGATGCACATGGCACAATCCCACATCAACAACATGGGAAGCCCTTTCAATTACCTATAAGGTCAATATAGCGAGGTCCATGACCAATCTCAAAATGATCAGGGTCAACTAGGTGATCAACATCACCATCGCCCTCCTCCACATGACTAGAGTCAAGATTAGAACCCAAACATTTATGAAATCCTTGGTAATGACGATTAGATGATAACTCAAAATGACATAAATGCTACAAAATCTAATAAGGCTCTCATCAAGATGATGGAAATTCTCCTTGCAGAAGATAAAGAGAAATATTTTCTAGATTTTGCAAACCAAGGAGTTAAGCTACCCCCAAATTTCCAAGTGGAAACACTTGTGGCTAAAGAAGAGACTGAGACTACCAAATTGCAAAAGATGATTCAAGATATGAAAAACCAAATTAGCCAACTTGTAAAGGATAGGGACAAACCGACACAACAATTCACGATGGAGAGCATCTGTCCTTTTCCTTTTGATAGGAGTCTTCATATGCCACCTTTTCCCAAAGGTGTGGAAATCCCTAAGTATGATAAATACCTGGGTACCACCGATCCTTAAAATCATCTGAGATAATTTGGGGCTCTATCTATGGAGTTCATTCATGATCAAAATTATTTAATGCGTCTCTTTCCCCAAAGTTTGGGTGGACCTACCATGGAGTGGTTTTCTCGACTACCCACCGACATTAAAACTTTTGATGAGATTACAAATCTCTTTATCCAACATTATTCTCACAACATACAAAATCTTGTCAACATCAGGGACCTTTGCAATCTCAAGCAAAGACAAGGGGAGCCATTCCTGACATTTCTCCAGAGATGGAGACAACTTTTCACCAAGTATCCTTGTAAAATACCCGAATCTGAGTAACTTGATATCTTCTTGGATAATCTCACTCCTAATTTTGGGTATCAGGTACAGCTTCAAGGTCCCCTCAATTTTGATAGCATGATTAAGCAAGCTGTGAGGATAGAGGCGTTTATGGTTAAGAAAGGGGAATTGACTTTATACAAAGAAAACAAACAAGGCTCCTCCTCTTCCAACAAAGATAAAGGGAAGTTTGTCAACAAGAATAGGGATGTTGTGAATGATGGAGTGGTTGTTCATGTGACCCCAACTCCTTCAAAACTAGTTTTCAATCTTACTTCTAGTTTACAAGCGATCAAAACTGCTGAAAAGGCTGCAACAAACACTCAACCACCTTCTAGATTCTCTAGCAACAAACCTTGGGACCCTCGACCCAAGCATGAATTTACTTCCTTGGGAGAACTGCTTGATGTAGTTTTCAAGACTTTGGTGCAAAACCAAATTCTCACTCCTTTGGACAAGCGTCTATATGATCCACAACCATGACCCCATTGGTGGAACGACAACGCATACTATGACTATCACCAGAAGAAGGGTCATAAGACTTCTACTTGTCTTCAGTTGCGCCATAAGGTCCAAGATCTGATTGATAATGAGGTTATTGTTGTGGAAAATCATAATAATAATTTAGATCACCAGGCATTTAAAGATCCCTTTCCTCATCATGAGAAAGGTGAGTCTTCCAACACTAAGAACAATAATGCCAAGGTTAACTACACGCATACCACTAATGACAATGTCATCAACATGATTGAGCCTGTCGAAGTTGAGTATTGTGATGTGATTAATATCAAGGGGAGTGGGGATGCTCCTAAGCCCAAGACCCCATTTTTCTTGAGAGGCCCTAGGTCTTGCTCATCTAAACGTGAATCATCTCAAGATTGCGCAAACGTCTTTACCAGATCCTATGCTAAGATCACTCTCAAGGGTCCTGACCCTCCGGCTACTACATCCGCACCGAAACAACCCACAGATAAAGTTGTTGTTGGCCCTACCAACAAGACCACAAAAATGGTCCCCACACCTCCTACTGCTAATTATAGCATTGTCGACCAGCTGTAAAGAACCAACACTCAAATAACCATCTTTGAGCTGTTGAAGATCTTGCCTGCTCACAGGCAGATTTTGGATAAAACCCTCATAGAGGATAATGTCCCCAAAGACATTAATCTTGATCAGTTTCAATCCATGGTGGTTCACTTGACTTCACCACACTATCTATCTTTTTGAGAAGAAGATGACCATTCGATCATTCACCCACATAACGCTCCTTTGCATATAGAGGTCATGATTGGCAAAAAACTCGTCCGCTGTGTCCTTATTGATAATGGTGCTGGCCTCAACATTTTCTCTGCTTACTTTCTTGCTTAGCTAGGTTATGATGAAGATCGCATAGATTCCCGCAAGAGAATTACTATCAAGGCCTATGATGAAGAAGAAATAAAGTCTAAAGGTTTAGTTGTTTTACCCATTCGGGTTGGACCGATTGAAAGAGATGTCACATGTCAAGTGTTGGACCTTCCTCTTGCTTATAACATCCTATTAGGAAGACTGTAGATCCATGAAATGCAAGCGATTCCCTCTACATATCATCAGTGCATCAAGTTTCCTTTCCATGGTGCAGAAGTGACAATTCCTATTAATATGGGCTCTTATTGTAATATGCTCACACAGTCAGCTGATAGTCTTGTTCCTACTAATAGAGAATACACATAATTCTATGATGCCAAGCTTAGAGACATGGAACAGACTTTGAAAATCAAAGACATAGGAATGGGGGGTATCAAATAGAACCTGTGCTATCATTAGAAGCTCTACCTCCATCTCCTCATTTTTATGGGAGACCTTCTAAGAACAATAAATCTTCTACTACTCCTCTTGAAATAGTTTATGATGGTGCCTTTGTATGGGATTCAAAACCATTAGAAGATGAAGATGAGGAAAGAGCTATTAAAGCTTGGCTTTACAAAGGAAATGACATATCTAAATAGACTTCCCCAACTCGTGAACTAGATCTCAATAATGAAGGTTTTAAAATAATGAAACGCTTTGGGTACAAAGGGAGTGGCCCAATAGGGATGAATGGTAATGGGCTAGTTGAACCTATTAAAGATACGGGTCAAAATATGAAAGACACAATTGGTTTAGGCTTCAAGAATATCCTATTCCATCTAGGGATTAACAAATTTGTGCCAAAACCAGATCCTCCACCAGAACCTTAAGGTACAACCATAGTTGACACCATAGAGGATAGCTCCGATGAGGATTGCTTTCCTTATCCTATTCCTCCAGATTTGGTAGCATTCTTTGCTGAGCCAGATGATGTCATGATACATTCTAGTACAACCAAGGCTGGTAGTGACTCCAATGTTGCTATTCCATTTACTACTCTGACATACGAAAAATGGAAAGTGTCACAAGATCCTAGTTTCCAAGGTGAACAATACATACCATCACAGTTTGTGCAAGAATAGGCTGGTGTCACAAGAACTCCCAAACCTTCATGGTGCAAGCATACCAGTCAAAGTTTGGACACAGATTCCCATGAATATGAGTTTGACAGTTTTTCAGAAGGATCCCATGAAAAGCTTCTTGACATAGGTGATGAGTCTAGTGTAAGGTCTAATGAGTCCAATTCCATAAATGTTAATGTGTCTTCTACTATGGTTGGTAGGATTCAAAGGGATTCAAATATACCTTTGGAAGATATTTCTCTAGGTCTCAGCTTACTAGTCTGCACTTTCAATGATTATACCGTGAATGCACTTGAACCCGTCACTTGTCTCTCACTCCAACATCCCAAGATAATAGACTAGAATTCCCCTTCCTCATCCAACGAAGTCCTCACATTCCAGAATGACTATGCTCTAGCCTGTCATCTTCACGCTGTTAAACCTGTAATGTCCTCCACTAGCAACGACAGTGTCAACATGACCGAAAGTGATATCAAGTATCTTAGTCATAAAATGAAAAAGAAAAAGAATAAGCACTCTGATGGTAAAAACCAATTATGGCAGTGTCAGAGCCAAAAAAAGTAAAAAGAATAGACGTATCCAAAGGTGAAAACCTCTCCGAGGTGCCTGAGGATGAGATACTTAATGTTCTTCTGAGTCATTTCTAGAAATGATCATCAGTGCTAATTAAGCCGACTCAGCTAGTAAATCTGGTTACATAAGAACATCCACACATTATTCATGTGGCTAAATCATTGTTGCAGAAGAACTCAAAAAATTCACAGATTTCTTCAAGGAGAAAAACATAAAATTTGCATGGACATACTCTGACATGCCTGGTGTAGATCTTGATCTTATCATGCATCACTTTTCAATAGCTCCGAGAGTAAATCCAGTCAAGCAAAAACTCAGAAAAATGCATCCACATGTGGCTCTACTTTTCAAGGTGGAACTAGAGAAACTCCTAAAAGTTGGGTTTATCAGAGAAATTGACTATGCAGAATAGATCTCCAACATAGTTCCAGTGTCGAAGCATGACAAATCTATTAGAGTCTGCACAGACTTTAGGGACTTAAACAAGGCATGTCCAAAGGATGATTTCCCACTACCCAACATTGATATGATTGTGGATATGACAACAGGGTATGAAATGTACTCCATAATGGATAGTTTCTCTAGCTACAACCAAATTAAAATTGTGCCAGAGGACCAATAAAATACTACTTTCACTTGTGCATGGGGTACTTTCTGCTGGAATGTTATTCCTTTTGGTCTTAAGAATGCTGGAGCCACGTATCAGAGAGCAGTCACTACTATATTTCATGATATGATGCACAAAACAATGGAGGATTATGTTGATGACACCCTTGCTAAAAGCATGGATAGGAAGGCACATCTCACTGATCTAGGACCTATACTGGATCATATGGAAAAGTTCAGACTACGTCTCAATCCTAAGAAATGTGCATTTGGAGTAACTTCAGGAAAATTTCTTGGTTATATCATCTCCGCAAAAGGAATCAAGGTAGATCCTGAAAAGGTGCAAGCTATCATGGAAATGCCTCCACCTTGCAATATTAGACAAATTAGAGGTCTTCAAGGTTAGCTTCAGTCTATCCGGTGCTTCATCTCACAGCTAGCTGACAAGTCACAGCCATTTACTAAAACTCTACATAAAGGTGTGACCTATGAATGGAATAAAGAATGTGAACAATGTTTTCAACAAATCAAACAATATCTAGCCAATACACCTATATTAATGCCTCCTATTCATGGGAAGCCATTAATATTATACATCTCAACTACAAAAACATCTCTGGGTTCTCTATTGGCTCAAGAAGATCAAAATAATAAAGAAAGAGCAATCTATTACATCAGCAGAACATTGGTCTCCTATGAAATGAATTATTCTGTCATTGAGAAAGCTTGCTTAGCGATGGTGTTCACTTCCCAGAAGTTATGACATTACATGCATGCTCACACTACAAGGCTCATTGCAAGAATTGATCCATTAAATTACTTACTCAACAAAGCTTCCCTTATGGGTAGATTAGCTAAGTGGGTCATGATGCTCAGTGAATTCGACATTGAGTATGTGGAGAGAAAAGCTATCAAAGGGAAAGAAATTGCAAATCAGTTGGCTGAGGCACCTATTACAGACCATCAACCATTAAGGATCAAGTTCCCAGATGAGTCCATCATGCTTCTCACACATCAGTCATGGACCATGTTCTTTGATGGATCATTCACCCAGCAGGGGTCAGGCGCCAGAATCTTGTTCATTACACCTCAACGGTATTCATCACCAAAGGCTTAAAAAATGATGTTTCCTTGCACAAATAACACTACTGAGTATGAAGCCTTGATTAGTGGATTAAAGATTGCTATTGAATGGTGTGTCGATGAGCTAAAGGTCTTTGGAGATTCACAGTTGGTTATCAATCAGGTGAATGATATCTACCAAACAAAAGATGAAAAACTGGTGCCTTATGATATCAATAAATACTTTGCACACATTACTTTCCAACAAATTCCAAGGGTAGATAATAAAGTAGCTGATGCCATGGCTACTCTAACTTCCATGTTACAAATGCCAGAAAATGACTTCAGACATGAATTCCTATTGGAGATGTTATGCTACCCTGCCTATAATTCCCCTAAATCCTGGATGATCTATTCAGTCATTGGGCATGACTCATCCCGCTACCACCATATTTACTCCTACCTTTGTGACCAGATCATTCTGGACACTTACACCCAAAATGAGAAATGTCACTTAATCTGCAGTGCTTCATGGTTTGTCATCATAGCTAACGACTTATATAGCCGAGGTCTAGACGGTACCCTCCTTAGGTGTCTAGAACCTGATGAGTCCAAGCGCGCATTAGTAGAGGTACATGAAGGCATCTGTGGGTCTCACTCTAATGGTCTGACACTAGCTTACAAACTTATTAGAGCTGGTTACTATTGGCCGGGTATGGAGAAAGAAGCTACACAATTTTCTAAATCTTACAAACAATGCCAACTTCATAGAAATCTGATCCACGCTCCTGCCAAGGAGCTCATTCCTTTCATCATCTTTTGGCCATTTCAATAGTGGGCCTTTGACTTGGTGGGTCAGGTACATCTATCTTCTTCAAGGGGACATAAATACATCATCACTGCTACAGACTATTTCACCAAGTGGGTCAAGGCAGTGCCTCTCATCATAGCTGATGGCAAGTCTGTGGCCATGTTTATACTGAATTACATCATCTATAGATATGGTGTACCCTCATCAATAATCACTGATAATGGGGGGAAATTCAAGAAAAAGGATCTAATAGATTTATGCACTAAGTTCAGAATTGTTCAGCACTGGTCTTCTATCTATTACCCCCAGGGTAATGGACAGGTGGAAGCTTCAAATAAGACTATTCTCAAGATTTTACACTGCACAGTACACAAATCTGGATGAGACTGGCATCTCCAGATTAATCTAGCTTTATGGGCTTACCACACCAGTATACAGACACCAATAGGGGCCACGCCCTTTTCTCTAGTTTATGGTGCCGATGCAGTACTTCCTATTGAGGTTGAGATTCCTACCTTGCGAGTCTCTCTAAAGGGCCTCATTACTGATGATGATATTAGAGTATCCCGACTTTAAGAGCTATAATTACTAGACAAATGTTGAAAAGTGGTGTTTGATCATCTCCAAGCATATCAGAAGAGAATATCTAAAAGCTATAACAAGAAGGTCAGACCAAGGGAATTCCAAATGGGTGATCTCATCCTGAGAGAGAACCCCAAGAATCAATAGTAGTGGGTCCAGAAAGGAAAATTTGAACCAAACTGGCTTGGTCTATATGTTATCATTACAGTATTTGGGTCTGGCACTTACCAGCTCTCTACCACAGAGGGTGAACAACTCAAAGATCCTATCAACGCTCTTCGTCTAAAGAAGTTATACAGTTGAGATGTCTTCTGAATGCTCATGTACATACTCTATTCTAAGAAAATCCTAAAAATTGCAAAATGTCCTGAAAAAATGATCATCTTGGTGAAAACCTGGAAAACAAGCACTTTGTTTTATCTATTATCCTGGTGAAAACCTAGTAAACAGGTGCCTTGATAATACCAACAAAAAAAAGTGAAAAAAAAATCAAAAAATGAAAAAAAAAAAGAGAAAAATATGCCATTGATGAAAACCTGGTAAACAGGCGTCATGGTAGCAAAAATAGAATTTCTGCCAAGATGGTGAAAACCTGGTAAACAGGTGCCTCTTGTTCCACAATGCTCTATCTATTGCGACATCTCTTGGATTTCTTGTAGTTTGGTCTCTTTCTTTCCTACTTTAGTTTGTTCGCTCATGCATTCGCTCTCAGTCATTTTCAAGATTTTTTCTCAACTTCACATGGATTGAAACTAGTCACACTCGGGGGCATCTTCCTGGTCTAGGGGACATTGTCCTATCTTTTGGAGTCTCTCTCCTCTTCACATCAGTCACCAGTGGTTCTCACTAAGTCTTCCTGCTGATGCCTAGATCTCACATCAATCTTTATACTTGAGAATCTTTCTTGCCTCAGTCACCAGTGATTCTCATTGTGTCTACCTACTATCGCTGTACTACTGATATTTCTCACATCAACTCACTATCTGCATATTTGACATCAATCTGTTCAGTACTTGGGGGAATGGCTCCCCACTTTGATCACATCTTCGGTTTACACTCGAGTCAGTAATCTTGTCAGTTCTAAAGGACAACGCTCTACTGACACAAACTGGTGTTTCTCAACACCCCAATCAAACAGTGTTTTTCAACACTCTCTTTGGACACATCTGTGTTTTTCAACACACACCAGACATCATAACATAAGCATCTCTTGATAGCAATCAAACACAATTCACTCACAAGCACAACGGTGTTTTTCAACACCCTAAACACATGTACATTCGTAAACTTTGAAACATGCTGAGCTATGATTTAATCTTTCTTCGTATGCTGTCTGTTCTCATGGTTTTCATTGCTATTTTCTTTTGTCTACTACTTGTTGGTGTAGTTTTGATAATCCAAAAATGTCAAATAAATAGGGTGTATGTGATAAGAGCTTCTGCATTAAGGTGGAAAAGCCTCACATCCCTTGATCTTGTTTATTTGTATGCCAAGGGGAGGTTGGAACTATCTGCTTGACTATTATTGCTCTGTTTGTTTACTTGTGTACTCTTACTGTATCAAATTGGAAATAATGTTCAGGTCATCTTGGCTTTTGTGCCCTGGTGCTTATGTTTGTTCCCTACATTTTATTCGATGAAAGTCATATGTACATCCTCATGGTCGCAGTGGCACTAGTAAGGATTGTATTGACTCCGATGTTCCAAAATACTCGATGATGATAATTATGTGATGAGTCCAACAACCAAGTCTTAGGATTGCATTTAGCTTAGGATCGCATTCACATTTTAAGTTTGCATAGCAATAGTTTTGGTGCTCTCTTCATTATCTTCTCATTCTTTGAAGGTCATCATCTTTTGTCCTGGATTCCTCTTGACTGCACAAGCGTCCGGTCCTTTCTCTCGATATTCATTCATATTCTTTTGGTTAGTACCTGTTGTATATTGAAATATCCTGGATGAGATGATTAGTACCATTGCATTCATTACAAAAGTGCATTTCCTTACATTCATTTGCATTTACATATCCATAAACATGTGCATCCATTATAAGCATAAATCAAATCATACATATCATTTATCTATCTAACATCTATCATTGCATACATCAATAAAACATGTGCATAAACATTTGCATATTCGTCCATGACATACATTTCTAATTCATACATCTAATCATATAGGAAACATCTCACAAGACATACAAGTTTGAAGCAATATATAAACAAGTACAATGATGCCAAAATCGAGCTCATATATATATCAATAGGTCAAATGTACAAGGGTGCTACTCGAGCAAAGTATATCAAAATGGTGGTACAATGTATATCAATATGTCTCATCTAGCCACTTCCACCTAGAGGAGGTGGAGGAGGTGGCATGGCCTAGTGCTGAGGAGGTGCCCGTGGTGGTGCTTGTGGGGTGGCCCATTCCCTAACATACTCTGAAAATGGCAGAACCTGGTCTGTTGCCTTGGGAACTGTGATCATGTATGCAACACAGTAATAGGCTAATTGAGTAGCCTCATATCTCGCCTCTATCTGTGCTGTGGCTAATGCCTTCTGTAAACCTTGGATCTCTTGATCCTACTCAGCCACTTGGGTCTCCTAGATGACCACCTGTGTATGGTTATCATCTCGCTCCCTCTGCACCTGCCTCACTCTCTCCCAGCTCCTCCTGAGAGCCTCCTATAATTGTGCTACCTGTGCTCCTACCAGTGGATCTACCATAACAGTACCAGCCATAATGATATCCTCCCCCTACTTAGTGGACCTCTCCTGAGTACCACTGCTCCATGCACCTGCGTCTAATCCCATCCATCTAGGAAGAAGGGGACTCAGTCCAGTCCTTGGCTGTACTCCCTACTAAGGTGGTGGCTACTGTGCCTACTGTGGTGGCAGCTACGGTACCTGCTGCTACGGTGGTGGTTGTACCACCTGATGTACCTATGGGCCCATGCCAACAAGATCTATAAATCTCGGGAAAGGGTGAGCTAAAATATGATCCCTGTATGCAGGTGTCATCCTTGTATTTGTCACCCCTGCTAAATAATCCCACCTAGCTAGTAGTACCCATGCCTCTATCATGCTCCTCCCTTGGTCTAGCTACCATTGCCAGCCCTTCTTCATCTCATTGACAAATCAGGCATAGGTACAGTACTCCTAGGAGATGTCCCACGGTCTCCCAAACTGTCATAGGACCCATGTCAGTAGAAAGCACTCAATAACACTGATAGTACACTCGATCAAAGGACACGAGCGAAACATATGTGGAAGATTGTGCCATGCATCATCCTAAACCTCTGTGGCTATCTATAGCCTCCATATAACTGCTTCCATACCATCTAGCTGTGCCCGCCACTGATCTATCTTACCCAGTGCTGGCTGAGTCATAGGACCTGCATACCTGTAAATATAGGGCTCTATGGGCTACCAAGTATCATGGAAAATCGACCGACATACAGGAAGGTGCTCGTAGGCCCAGATCTGTAGAGCCACGACTCCTGCCACCAGGGTCCGTGTGCCCTGATACACTATCTCATGCATCTCGTGGTACATCTATGCAAGCATGCACTCACTCCATCTGAATCTCACTACTGGACTAGCTAGCATCCGCTGTAGCATAACCCCCCAGCCACACTCCAATCTATGCTAACCCCGATCTAGTACCAGGTAGAAACTCAAGAATAGTGCCAAGATAACTTCCAATGTATGATCTACACCATACCTGCTCATCATATCCTCCCAAGAGATGGCTTGACCCATCACTAGATCATCCTAGAAGATCACTCTCAGTGTCAGTGTGCCTGCCCTCGGCTGGGTATCGTACTTCACGTGAGCCCCGTGGAATGGTACTCTCAAGATCCTGCGGCAAATGGAAAGTGTTCATCTCCAAATGGAAACGCTTGACAAGTGCACCCAATAAACCATAATTTACCTGAATATTGGGTACATCACAAAGATATGATAATCCTAGCCCGTCGAGATGAGCACCATCAGCATCTGTCAGTCTTCGCAGCAGCTCACCCATGACAGGATGATGAGACCGGAACGCAATATCAGGGAAGTCAACCTACAAAGCAAGCAATGACATTTGATCAGTATCTCAACATGACGGTTTTTCAAAGCAATGACAAAAAATGTAGCTATGGATCTATCCTAAACATAGTTCTGAGGCATTCTAATTGGCTAACTCTACGACATAAAGGATGACAACTTTCTGGGTCTGCAAGTAGTTCCCATGCAAGGAAACTCTTTTCTCAGGCGAGCTTTCTATTTTACGTGAGATAAGATCTCTCTTCACGTGAGATTTCATCAGTGGTGATGAAATCTCGCATGACATTGACATTTACCTTGTGCGAGCTCATGGAGGGACCCCGTGCGAGGAAGCCCTAACCCGTGTGAGGAAACCAATTTCTCACGCAAGGGGCGACCTTAGCCGGTGCGAGGAAACTATTCCCTCATGCGAGACTTGATGCAATCAGACTTAAAAGCTATAAAAAACATGCTAAAAGATCTACAAATTGATAAAAATTTGAAATGCAAGATGGTTTTTTGATTACTTACAGGTGCATCATACTCTGGTGGCCAGTTGTGTCATCGAGAGCGCTCGAATCAATGTGTATGCATGGGAATGCTATCAATGTCAGCTTGAGCTCTCGCTATCTCTAAAGTTAAAAGTGAATAATGATTTGAAAATGACCCCTCCGAGCCTTATATAGCTTTTGAACTAATTTTCAAAAGTGCTCCGTTTTCTGTGAAAATTGCACCCTTGGCTAAATCGACCGTTTTGAATCCATTTTCAAGATCAAAATCAAAATCTGACACTCCTAAGCAGCTCAAAATCACGTTTTAAAATTTTTGGGACCGACGCGATCGGACGCTTGTGCAGTCAACTTTTTGACATCGCTCTCTTGTCAGAATCATCTCTTGTCATCATTTTCTCAGCTTCTGCAATCTTTTTCATCAAAGTCAACTCTAGTCAATTATGGTCAAACTTGGTCAACTATGGTGCAACCTAGTTAACAGGACCTCCCAATCGCTCTTAATCAATTTTGTCTTCTCTTGATCTATCTCTAGATTCCTTTAGATCTTTGATCTTACTTCTATCTGCAATCTTTTGCTGTTGATCATCTCTTGTGTCATCTTTCGATTTCGCTCCTGAGGGGCAGGATGATTGCATCATTGAATCTTTTCGCTTCATTCTTGAATCAGTCTGTTCTGAAGCAAAAGTCCTCATTGCTAGGGGCATCTCATCAGTTGGGGCATATTCAGTATTTCGTACCTTATGGTCAAAATTGGATATTCCATGATCTTGAATCTCTAGGGGCATCCTGATGCCTCACATCTTGTTATATTGTCATCTATCTTTCTAGGTATCTGAGCAATCTAACTCAGATCCTCAAGGATCAAGCTTTGTTCTGGAGATGATTCTTGAAATCAATTTTGGGTATTGGGGCAATCTAACCCTAATTCCTGAAAGTCATGCTTTGTTCTGAAGATGGCTCTCAAAAGCTCTTTTAGACCGTCATCTGCGCAACCTAACCTAGATCTCAGAGGGCTAACCTTCATATTAGGGCAATCTAACCCTGCTTCTGGAGATAGTCCTAAATCTTCATTAGCTATCAGCGGACATTGGGTCAATCTAGCCCAATTCAAATCTTCTCTCAATTGGTATTTGGACCGTTGTCTTCACAATCTAACTTAGACTTTGGAGAATCATGACTCCCAAAACCTTCATCTGTCACATTAGACTATTCTTTGAATCAACACGCTGCTCACACATCAATTCAAAGAGGGGCAAAATGTAACACCCCAAAATTGACACCTTATAATTCTAATCAATTTTGGTGCATTTCTTCAAATTCTCATCATCGAAGTCCTATTGTACTAGGAAAATTCTTCTCCCTAATTGACTTTAATTGACTTAGTCTCAAATGCAGAAAACCTAAATTTGCATAAATCTTACACTATATTTAATTCCTAAATTTTCAAGATTTATTAGCTAAAAATCCCTATGATTAATTAATTTAATTCTAAAGTCCTAAGTGATTTTAAATTAAATTAATTCCACCCGCTTTAGCTAATACACATCAAAAGGAATTAAATAATTATTTGGTTATTTGAATGGATTATTCTCACTTGAGATTCAATAATTCAAGATGAAAAGCCACCCATGTCGCAATAATTCATTTACATAATTAAATAATTCCTTCAATTTTGTCTCACCTTCCTCCATGGAGATGAAGAGTCAACCATTTCTTGCCAAGAAACTCTTCATCCTCTTTTCAGGCTCTTATATATTATGGACCTTCTTTCCTTCATTTGGGAGAGCAATTTTTGAGGATCAAAACTATAGAAAAATATTGTCTCAATTCTCTCATGTTTTCAAAATTTTATTGCATATTTAGTTTAATTTCATTTAGATTAATATTATTTTGCATCTTAATCTAGTTTACTTATGTATCAAATAGCTTAATTCTATTATTTGTTTCAAGCTTCTTGGATTAAAATCTACATTTCCATTCTTAGATTATAAATGACATCTCTCATATAGAATAGTTTCATTTTCAGTTTTCAATGCTTTCAAATCCTCCATTTTAGAAATGGTCTATGGTTGTTGGTTCTCGTTCTGAGAGTAATTAAACACCCCATCTAAATAGGAGGCAAAAGGTCGATTCAATTGATATTGTGGGATGAGCAATTCATGTTCATCTTCACAATTCAATGATTGAGAAATGACTATGTTGTGTTGTGGCTGATTTAGAGGTCAACATTCAGACACAAACAATTATGACTATGGTCCCATGATTGAAGATGAGCTCAGACCCATCAATAAGGACATAGTTATTGAAGAAATGTTTGACTGTATTGATGTTTCATGTAACAATCCTAAACCAAGTGAAGAAGAATCACAGATTACAGATGAAAGTAATACTCCTAAGAATTCAAGATACACATCCAAATACCACTCTAAGGAAGATATCATTGGAGATCAGAGCACAAAAGTCTTGACACGATCTAGAGAAAAAGGTTCAATCGCTGATAAAGAGGTATGCTTACTTTCATAGATTGAACCCTTAAGTCTTGAAGATGTGTGCAAAGATTCAGATTGGCAAAGTGCCATGCAAGAAGAATTAGATCAAATAATCAAGAATGAAACATGGGAACTGGTCCCTGGACCTCATGACAAGAATGTGATTGGAACAAAGTGGATATTCAGGAACAAAATGAATGAAGAAGGCACAGTGGTAAAGAACAAAGCAAGATTAGTGTGTAAAGGATATGCACAGAGAGAAGGAATAGACTACATTGATACATTTGCCCCTGTTAGCAGACTTGAAGCTATCAAGTTGTTTTTGGCCTATGCAACATTAAAGAACTTTAAGGTATACCAAATGGATGTCAAGTCAGCTTTTCTGAATGATGACTTGAAGGAAGAAGTCTACATAGAGCAACCTGAAGGATTCAAACTTTCAGATAAACCAGACATGGTATGCAGATTAAAGAAAGCACTTTATGGACTTAAATAGGCCCCAAGAGCGTGGTATGAGAGACTTGATGGTTACTTAACAAAGATAGGAT
>MU223792.1:1388339-1407406 GCA_018584345.1 Thuja plicata
GGATATTGAGAAGATTGTAAAAATAAGGAAGACACTTTGAGTTGATGATATCATATGTTGCCATCAATGTCAAAGGGGGAGATTGTTGGAGATTTGCTTCTGTGCAAATAATTGATTGTATGTTTGTTACTGATGACAACATATAATATACTATAGTGTTCTATATGCAATTATTAGTACAGATTTTCTAGAGCTATGCTTGTTCATTTCCATGGTGTATACATGTTCTAGATGCTATGTGCATTCATGCTGAGTCAGATATGAAGTTTTAGTTCAGTTATGTTAATCAGTTATGATACTTATAGAGATTGAAGACTATCTGTGAAGAGGCAACATAATTACAATATTTCTTGAGTTGCACCTATCTTTGGGATATGCATGTTTGTATTCATGTTTAGTTATGAGTTAAAGATAATTATCTAAAGGCACCAAACATGTTCTTTCAGAATCGTGAAGTCTGAATTTGTGAAGCATCTCATCTATTCAGTATGAGTTGCATGTTTCTAATTAGGTTGCGTGGTTGATGTGGCTGAATAAAGAAGTATTGAAGGGACTCCTAGAGCCAATGAAGATCACAGCCTTTGGATATGATACTTATAGTAGTTCATTTGATGAACGCCAAGTGTGAATGAGAAGAATAAAGATAGAACAAGTGCAGGACAAAATGTCTGTTGTTTTGGGATAGTAGAGACATTTCATTCATCAAGAAAAGATCTATGTGAAGAAGAAGTGGAAGTATACAAAAAGCTAGAACTGAAAAAGATAGCAGGTCTACTCAAACAGTTCATTTATCAGATATAGTGTATATTTGTTCTACTGAAGGTTGTAGTCTTCATCATTTTAGCAGTGATCTTTTGGACAATGAGTCCTCACCCCTAATAGGGTTACTTGTAAAAGACTCCTAATAGGGTCTGACCTTTAACCAGGTCTCTGTACTTATTGCATTATAAAGAACAACTCCTAACAGGGTTGCAAGATCTCTTAACATGGATAATTATACTCAAGTACAGATCTTTGTGGGTGCTAATTCCCACTAGGGTTTTTACCTATTTGGTTCCCTCGTAAC
Organism: Thuja plicata; assembly: GCA_018584345.1. Classification (NCBI taxonomy): domain Eukaryota; kingdom Viridiplantae; phylum Streptophyta; class Pinopsida; order Cupressales; family Cupressaceae; genus Thuja; species Thuja plicata. Next base: position 1,389,406 of record MU223792.1, read on the forward strand.
CAAAATTGTTGTGTTCTCTATTGTGTTATCTAAATGTGCATTTACTTTATGTTAATTGTATCTAAGCAAAGAAAATAATTAAAGTAGCCGATAACTGATTCACCCCCCCCTCTCAGTTATCCTTTAGGACTATTCTAACATATATCTATTCCCGTTTCTTTAGCTTTATTGTTGGAAATTGGTGATAGACCTTTGAGTACTCATGTTGATGGTATGGATGAGGATGAATTGATGAAGTTATCATACATAGCATTTGTTAAGGCTAAGGAGAGATCAGAATAGAAAATATAAAAGAAGTCAAAGGTACTGGAAAGAGTAGTTGATTGTATCAACAAAATTCTACCCCTACCTCTCACTTTGCATGGAAGTGATATAGTGGACAACTTAAACAGAGTCCTTGATGACTTTGATGTTCATTTTGACTCTTTAGAGAAGGCCACAATAGTCAAAGCTGGGAAACATTACATGACAAAGAAGCTGGAAGAGATATGCAAGTCAATCAATTGGGATTTGAGTATATCGAATAACACTATTGCTAAAGAAAATTCTTGCATAATTCATGTAAGGAATTTATACAACTATTGTATAAATCCTCTTGCACACCTGAAGAATATAGATGATATCATTGTGAATTAAAAAAGGGCACTTGATGAAATGGTAAAGAGTTGTGGGTCCTCCTCACAAACTATCACTAAGTTGGATAAGAAAGTGTCTAGACTATTGGACAAAATAAATGTTCTTGAGACTGAGAAAGGGAGAGTGTTGGGAAGATTTGGTGTGTTGAAGAGTCTAATCACTCTAAAACTATCAATTTTGGAGAAATACCTTTCTTATATAGAGAAAGTGAAGAAAGCTCTTACTGAAGACATGCCTACAGAACTGAAGGCTGCTAAGATTTCATCTTTTTCTCTGAGTTGGTCAGATCTTGGTGAAGACATGGACAATAGAGGAGAAGATCTTGTAAAACCTCCTTCCAATATACACTTCACATGGTATGATATTTTGATGTGTAGTTATAAAATTTTGATGTGTAAATAGATAAATTTTTGAGTGTACCTTTGCCATTGATGTCAAAGGGGGAGTAATGAGTATGAAAAACACACTTAGTAAGTAGTTGGTATTGAGAAATTATTCATTTTTCACTAAGTATTTCCATCAATTTCAGAGAGGGGGATTGTTAGAAAGTGGTCTGGTCAACATAACGTAGAGGTTGTCATTTATTGAAACACTACTCATTGGCATGGTCACTTGAAGTATAATCCAGTTTTGGATATTCAGTTTTGCAAAATGACTAAGTCCAAGATGTAGTTAAAGGATTGTATTATGGGATGTAATAGTCCTTTAGTTAGGGTCGCTTGGATTTTGTAGTTGATTGGACAAAGTTACAACCTGTTGAAGTGATGTGAAGACAATACAACAGTGATACAAGGTAGATGAATGGTCACAATGATTAACATAGTATTTTATGGAATCCAAAAGTGCTAATTTGAATTTGGATTGGGTCCTACCCTATCTTTGTTGATGTATGATCACTGACTATGTATTTTCTATTTGGTTAAGAGTTTGACACATTTTGTAATGTTCTTGTGAGCCGATTGGAAGAAACTTTTGAGATCGAGTATATAAGTAAAGTTGTTTTATGATGTGAAGAGGTGTGTTGAATGTGTAGATGCATTGTGATGTCAAGATCGAATATTAGATGTTGTGAGCTTTAATTGGGACTACTTGAGCATAATCGATGCTTGTAATAGTTTATATTGATAAATATTTGTAACAGATAGTTTTGTTTTCTAAGAGTAGTGAGCTCCTTGTACACCCCTAACAGGGTTCTATCCTTTAAGATGGATATGTAATAAATGTAATATTCAACTCTTAATAGGCTAGGTCTCCTAATAGGGACACTATACCTTTTAGTGCATTATTTGTGGGTATCATCCCAACTAAGGTTTTCCCTTGGCCAGGGTTTCCTCATGAACAAATCATGGTGCTATGAGTTGTTTAATTTATGGGGATGTTATTCTTATATCTGTAATTTCATGGTTAAGATTGAATTTGTTAAGTTTAAAATTAAAGTGTTGTAATACTAATTCGCCCCCTCCCTCAGTATTACTTAATCCTAATAGGAACAAGCCCTAAAACCTATGATATTAACTTACACAACCACATCTAAGGAAGGACACAAACTTAAAAAAAATAACAAAGACAAACAAAAAGATGGAAAAAGGAAAATAAAAGCAATCAAAGTCAAACAAAATGACTCTTAATGAAAAAGGGGTTAGTACTAAAAATAAAGATTCCAAGTCAACTAGTTGAAGAGACCTTGATAGTAAAAATATCTCAACCAATAATATCATTCTCAAAATGTTGTAGTAAGAGCATAAGTTATCACATGGAAAGAGAAAAAACATACATTAGGTGATGAGATAAGAAACCATGATGCAACAACTAACAAAAATTTGTAGCTATGGGCTCAGGAGAAACCATGAATAGTAATGACCAACAAGTTGTGTTATGGTTGGTGATTATGTTAGAAAAGGACATGGATTTGACCAGGTAGAAACTTGTGTTGTGCTAGGTGATCCATGGAGGAGAAGCACATATTACACTAGACAAAAAAAATTATTTACACTGTGTGATTTGGGTAAACTAGAATCAAATTGATCTAAAATGATTTATTTATGCTAGATGACTCTAGAGATTACAAAGCAAAAACTCTTGTTTTCTCAATAATCCACACCAAATTCAAAATATTTCCAAAAAAGCCCCCTATTTTCAAGGTACTCCAAAACACATCTACAAAAATAGGTGCTAAAACAACACCAACACAACTACAAAAGAAGAAATAAGATGTAGCATGTATCGTAAGATCCAAACATCTTATCTAATGGATGTGGAAGGGAAAATAAACATGTAAAGAATCACACCAAGTTGGAGAACCTTCCTCAAGATCCAAAATCATGGATGAACATCTCCAATCAAGGATGGACATTTCCAAACAAGGATAACATCCACACCAAACTCAAAAGATTTCCAAACAAAACCTTCTATTTTCAAGGAAATCCAAAACACAACTACAAAATTAGGTGCTACAACGATACCAACATAAATACTACCAAGAATTTTTTTTTTATCCTAAGAAATCTTGAAAATACAACTACAAGATGAGTTTTTCAGTGACACCAAGCATAAATAAAAAATGAAGTCTGATATGTTTGCACCCATCAAGATGTCAACATATTTCCATGTTGATATCTCAAGGAAGATATAAGTCCACCTAAAGGATAAACACCTTTATTTCCAAGGAAATATCCTTCACAAAAATGCATGCACTCCAAGCTAAGAAGAGGATACAACTCTTTAAGTAAGGATGAGATAGTCTTAAAAGAGATATATTGAAATAAGTGTAAAGGGAACCTATTAAAGGATATATAGCTATCAGAAAAGAGAGGGAGAAGATCTCTCAGCACAAATATATCAATGTCCTAACAAAAAAGGGTATCTTTAACAAAGACAACATTTTCAACACAAAGAGTGAGAAGGGGGTCAAGAATGAATGTCTTCCCAATTTCTAAGAAAGGAATTCTTGAACAAGGAACCACAAACACTTTAAACTCCAAGGAGATATGATTAATAAAATACATACACTTTCAAGAAAGGAAGAGGTCCCAATCAAGGATGGACACCACCAAAAAAAGGATAACATCCACATTAAGGACAAATAATTCTATGCAAGAAAGTGCCTCCTTATAAAAGATATAGCTCAATAAAGAGTAGGTTAACTTTGAGAAAGGAGGTAGAACTATCCTTGTCCCCAAGCATGTATACAAGAATAACAAGGCTACTATGTCTCTATCCAAGTATGATTGCACATGAAATTATACCACCACGAATGATAGAGCCCCCAAAAGGTAAATTACTAGTGTTACATAGTGAGGAACAACATAATAGGGCCACAAAGTGCCTAACACACTACATGCATGTTTAGAATTAGAAATTCAATTAAATCATATGTAATATGAATAAAAGCTCTATCATTTAAATCTTGAACAAATTATCTAAAAACTATACAATGAACAAGAAAGCGAAGGTGTAATATCCCATTTTTCTATAATATGTAACACTACTGAATTATTCACAATCCTTAAGCAATTAATGAATATGAAGCAATTTCTTAATGTTTCTGCTAATTAAGAAAATAATGGAGAATCTGATATAAATAATTGGGACTTAATTCCAAATGCATACACAATGTAATAAATATAGATTCAATTTTTTATATGCAGAATATTTATGCTCACATAAATATAAATATCAAAATGATTTGATTTGCCGATTCTGATGTACAAGAATAATATGCAAAGATTGAGATGATTCTCAGTACCTTGAACTACTTGTCGTGTCTGATTTGTGACTATTAATATGAAACTTTTGCAGGATGATATATCAATTAATATATGCTCTTAGTAATTTTTATAGGGTTGTGTCTGATATGACGATAATAATATGCCCTGAGATGTTGTTTCTAACTATAACTCTATATGCTTGCATCGAAATGTCATGCCAAAGGCAATACACTATTATATAGAGTGATCCTTATAGGATAAAAAATAAATAAGTTTATCTTTAATATGATTAATCTAATGAAGCGATCAACATAATATATGTGTGATTTGAAAGGAAGAGGCGTGTGTGGAGAGACACCTCTCTTGATTGAATTATTACCATAATAATAATGGAATGATTATTATGGTAATCGTTTGTTTAACCGACTATCATAATAAGTATTGATAATCACAAATCTGATGTGACTTATGTGATAACAAGGTAATGCAATTATAATGTGATTATAAGAAAAATTCAAGGCTAAGTAAAAATATGCAATGTGTAATGTATGCGGATGTGAATAAGAGCTTGGCATGAAAGATAACGTGATATTGGTTTGCTATGAATATGTATAATGGAAAATGGTGAGTGATGCAAAGATGTAGATCAATCACCGAGATCTTATATACATTAGAAATACAAACCCTCATAAAGAAAATATGCTCAATACAACCAAAATGAGGATGACTGTTAATGCAAGATCTATGCTCAATGAGGATTTGATTTTCTTAAGAGAAATGTGTTTTGATAAAGTAAATACAAGGGAAAAATAAGTAAAAACAAATACACCTAGAAATGAGATGAAGAGGATGGTACTTTGAAATTGAATTTGACTATCATCAGAATATCGGACCGTATTGTAACTTCAAAATTGAGACCTGTATCTTTGTACACTAGAAATTTCATTGAAAAATGGCAGGGAAAAGTCATTTTTTGGAGAACAAGTTGGTTTTTCAAGGACATGTCAAGAAGTCAACTTGTTCCTAGTAGCTCCAAATCTAATGAAACATTTTGGGTTTCTGAGTCTGCGCCTATACTTCCCAGATCCAAATTTGCAACTCTCAAAAATTGTTCTTGCACAGAAAAAATGGGGAAATGGGTTGTGGAAAGAGGTTTTCCTTTGTCAAACCCCTATTAGGAATTAACCTTGAAATTGAATTGAAATTGCATAAGGAAAGATGAAAGATCTAAAATATGAATTACCTTATACCTTGATGATGCAATGCCTCTTTGGATGTGATCACAAGTGTTGATGCAATAGATTGAACTCCACAAAAACCTAATAATAAATCATGAAACCAAATCATTGAATGATAGATGTTGTAGTTTTCCACAATGCTTGATGAAGAGGGAGAATAATGCCTTGAATATCTTGAGGATTTGCTTGATTGCTTGCTTACTTGAATGCATAATGAAAGTATGATAGCTCTCATTAATGTGTATACATATTATGGAGGATGTATATATGGTTGTCTAAAATGAGATGGAGAGGTCTCCTTTTATACTGATTTTGGATCACAAATTGCATCCAGGTCGACCATGCATCTAACCCTTGGAGAAAGATCCCAACATTGGTCCCTAGGCCAGATCTGGGTTCTAAATCCCAGGAACAAGTTGAGAGCCAACTTGTACCTTGGGAATGAGTTGAGATATCAACTTGTACCCAAGGGAAAAAGTTGAGAAGTTGACTTGTTCTAGGTATAACTTGCATTGAAACCTAGGGAATGTCGGGGAAAGTGTGAAAAAGTGGGAGGAGAAGATGCAAGTAGCCATGATGTTAGGGTAGATCCCAAAATCATAAAATATATGGATAGGTCCTAGGTGAGGAAATGAATTATGGGATTAGAGGAAAAGGAAAAATCATGCCTAGAGGCAAGAGCCAACCTTGATTTTTGAAAAAATAATATTAACTTGAAGGTCTAATAAGTGCTAGAACAACGTGAAATCAATGTGAGAACCCATACATACTAAAATGAGGCTAAAATTAAGCACCTAATAAGGGTTCTTACTTTTTAGGATGATATAACATATATATATGATGTTGTTGTTATGTATATAGGCATGTCAATTTTTTTATTATTATTGTGTATATGTGCATGGAAAAATATAGATATGGTATAATCTATCATGGATGTATGAATGTATGAATGAAAAGTATGTGAATTCAGATTTGATCACTATTGAATGAAATGTATAATATGAAGGTGATTACAAGATGAGGGGTGAATTCAATCAATCATCAAGTCATCAATCCCTCATATAGTCAATATGCTATGATGCTATTTATAAGTGATCTTTTTAGGTCACTCATAAATAATATCATAATCATGTTGGCTACATGGAGGATGTATGACATGGTGATTTCCAATCTCACCAGTCATCACAAAAATTATTTCTTTAATACAAAAATGAAAATTATGTATAATGACAAGGTTTGCTGATCCTTGTAAAACTTACTTAAAACTACAATTATTTTTCCAGAATGTTGGGAATATCATAGAGGGTAACTCTGATGGAAGAGACAAAATTTACCCCCATTATTTTGTTCAAAATTCTTTGAGAATGTTGTGAAAGGAAAAGTAATGTTTTTTAGATCATGTTTAAGTTTCCAAATGATTCACTTTGCAAGATCTAAGTGAGTGTTAGAATAGCTAGGAAGATTAGGCTTTGGCACAGGCATGGGCAAGGAAGAAGGAGAAAATTCTATACCTTTTATAGTGTAATGAGTTGGAGGATCTATAGGGACCTTCATTTCTTGTTCCATATTTCCAAGACCCTGCCTACTAAACCTTTTTAGAAATGAGATAAAAAACACCTAGCTTGTAATTTGTTTGCAATGTGAATGAGGACTTCCATCATATAACTCAATGAGTATTTTCATTTAAGTATCCTTTGATTTTCCAAAGGGATGAATAGAAGGAGGATGGATTCTTGTAGGAGGATACACATCTTCATAATTACCTACATTGACTAGAAGGATAGAAGTTTTTTACAAAGGGTTCTTATTATATAGAGTTTCATCATCAGTCAATGTTATATTATGTGACATATCATCAAGGAAATGCATAAGATAATCTTGTCTTATAATTTTTTGATGTCTGTGGTAAAAGATAGGAGAATGAGGAGGTTCTAAGGTGACAAAGGTGTTAATGTTTAATTCATAGTTGAAGCTTGTATCTCTTGCATCAAAGTAACCCTACAAGAATAGGGTTCATCATTTCTCCTCATTGCTTCATGTTTTTAGAGGGGTCATTTATAGGAGCATCAATTATTTAATCATGACAACTCAAGGATATTCCAAGAGAGGTAAATAGACTGTTCATATCAATATCATCCCTAGGAAGATTATCAAATGTCACATCTGAAACATCCACTAAGTTTTTAATTTATGTCAAGAAATCAATAATTATGTGCAAGAATACCATCATATAGAAACATGAAGTATGTATGGAAGCTTTTAGAAAGGAGGTGAATACAAGAAACACATTTGAAATTATTTTGATGGAAAAAATTAAAAAATAATGGATCAATGCAAGCAGTATGAAGTGAAAGAACCCATCACCTAATACATGATTTTGACAAATATAAATTTTAATTTGTAATGTGATAATGTGTGTATTGAAAACTAATCAGATCTTGTAAATTCCATAATGAAAAACCAAATCTTCCAATCATAAATATTCAAGATTAAGACACATCAAGTTTAGCAAAATAAAATGAAGGGGGAATGTTTTGGGTATAATCATGCAAACTAGATATTATACCCACTCTCATAAATCATTTCATTAGGGGAGTTTGACACTTGATCCTAATTCAAACCAATTGAGGTAAGTAAGAGTTTAAAGTATAGTGGTTTGGAATGATGCACTACCCTTTTTAGATAAAAATAATAATAGGTGAAAGACACAAAATATAACATTAATCAACAAACAAAATCTATAGGTACAATAAAGAAACACTGAACATAGATTTGGAAGGGATAATCATAGAGGAACATGCCTCTAAAATTCAACCTTAAAATGATAGGAATAATTCTCTAGGTGTCATCATCTTAGTATACCTAAAATTTGGTTATATGTAGATGTAGAACTAGAATGTTTGTCCGATGCTTCCTCTAAAAATTATCCAAAAAGTGTGAAAATAATTTTCTAACCATGTCCTATGTATGAAAGTAGGAAGCATCCTAGTCCCTATTTTAGAATTTGAATATTCTTTTCTCAGTCCACTTTCTCTAGATCTGCAACACTTCACATTTGGATATGTGAACCTATACAAAAGAGGGAGAAAAATGGTGTTTCAGTTGTATAGTGGCTTGGCTTAGTCAATCCCTAGGAGGATCATCCATTCCAAACAAAAATGATGATAATAAAATCTTAATTATAACGTTGAATATCACAAGATTACACCTCAATATTGATGATGTTTATGAATGATAATACTATTTGAACAAGATATCCAAGTTTTGATGCTGCACCATAACACCTCAAAACAAGATCAAAGATAAAATCTTGTTTACATGATGAATGTAGAAACTTGTTGATCCTTAATGCTTAGATTCTAAGATTTTTTCCCATAATGCTTTCTCTAGGAAGTGATTCAAATGCTTGAGGATAAAAATGAATGAGGAGAGGATTCTCTTTATAGGTTTCCCAAGACATTTAATAAATTAAGCTGACCTTTAATGGTCATATGTAAATATCAAGATCAAATAAAAACTGGTGGGAAATGACACATTACCATATTGAAATTTGGGCCCATTTTGGAGGTACTATGGCACCTAGCACCATATTCTAGTGGGACCATGGAGTTTATAACCATAGGCCACCCAATAAGGTTAGATCAATTGTGTATGGAATATTCAAGGCTTGAGACACATGATTTGATTTCCATACTAGTAGATGAAAATAGTTTTATAGTGAAGAAGCTAGAAATGGGCTTAGAAAGAGAAATGCGGGGACACACTAAGGAAAGGGCACAAAAGGAAGTGAAAAATTGCAAGAGGTTACAATTTACGACACTATAATTTCTTTGAGTTCTTGTTTTATATACTTATTCCATTTGAAACTTTTATTTTCCTTCATCATTTCTACAATGTTCATAATGATTTCTAAAAATTCTGGGATGAATTTCTTCAAAATATTTACTTGTCCAAAGAAATATTTAACTCCTACCCTATTTGAAGGAAGACGTAGTTATTGGATTACTCTTACCCTCTCTAACTCAATATTGATTCTTTCCTTGGATATTATTTGTCCCAAAAGATTTCTTTTAGTGACACTAAAGAAATAATTCTTTGGATTTAAAGGCATGTCATGTTTTCTACACATCTACACAATTATTTCTGGGTAGTTCATGTGTTTTTCTCTTCTTTTAGAGAACATAGATAGGCCATCCAAATAGATTACTATGATTTATTATTTATATCACTAAAAGACAAGTCCATGGCCCTCTGAAATACAACTCATGTGTTTATCAAGATAAAAGGCATATGATTGTATGCAAATATTTCCTAGGGAATTATTGAAAGAAGCCTTATGTTGGTCCCCTTTTTCCACACTTATCTAATTTTAACCAAAGAATCTATCCAACATTGTCAACATATCTACCCTTTTATTGTTTGCAATACATGGTCTGTCATAGGAAATTATTCATGAGTGAGCATTGGTTAAAGTTATTGAAATAAAAATAGTTCCCTATCTCCTCATTCTTCTCATAGACTGGAACTATGTTAAATCTCCAAGTAGAATGGTGAATGAGATAGAGGATTTTTTCATTTAACATTTTGTTTTTTCTCTAAAAAATGCATTCGTTATCTTGGGATTATAATTCCTCTATTTTTGTATGAAAGGAGACATCCTTGATTTGAGAGGAATATGGTGTTGTAACTTGTCATCCATGAAATTCTTTCAATTGTCATACTAAAAAGTGGAAACATATCTATGATTCACCCATAATTTAATCAATCTATTTTGTTCTTCTATCATGCAACATTTTCCAACACAGGCTAACTTGGGATCATCTAGGCTCTTGATATTCATTGTCTTATATTCACTATAACTATTAGTAGATTCATTTATTTTCTTTTTAACATATTTTTCATGCCTATCAAACAATTTTTCAAGAGAAAACAAAACTTTATGGAGTTTTTTACCTTTTAGGTGAATTATGCTTTCTTCCAACTCACAATCTTTGTCAAGTCAAAAAAAATTGCACTCAAATATACTTCCCTCAAACAAAGCCTTGACAAACATCTCTAAATTGTCTAGAAAGACATGAATGTATCTACCTATCTCATAGAATTTTCAAACTTTCATGTGTATCGGGGATGTTGGGATGGTAGACAATTTCAATTTTGTATGAATAAACCTTGAAATTAGGACATGGGAGAAGAAATGATGTAGAGACTACTAGTGATTCTGCTTTGATGTTTTGATCTCTTGGAACTACTTCAATTGAAAATGCATCAAAATGTTCCATTTCATCCCATACTCTGTAACTGTAATGCCTTAATTTCTCATTCTTTATAGTAAAATCCTTTCTTACTTGTTAGTTTCCTATAATAATTAACTTTTTAATTTCCTTTTGTTTAACAAATACTAGTCCCAACAATAAAGCTTTAGATTCAATATTTTTTTTTTTGTGTTTTTGAACTCCAATTTGTAGGAAGAAGGAACTTTCTCCCCGATGGGTAATATAAACACAACTCTAGCTCCTAAACCTAAATTTAAATAAATACCATCAAAGTCCAAGTTCATATTTTTGATGACCTATGTTTGGGCCAAGGAAAATTTCACCATTTTTTACTTTTGAGAATATTATACAATACCTAAAATTTAACTCTTTGTACAAGCTCCAAGACTGGGGATAGTCAAATTTTAATACAATGAGATTATATTTTTATTTTGATTCTAAAAGAATTATCTTATTACCAAGTGGAATCAAAGCACAATACAGTCCTATTGAACACTTCTAGATGCTGAGAGGGTGGTGAATCAACATACATTAACAACTTAACTTATTACTAATCATTCATTCATTTAACTTATGTGTAGCAGTAAATAACTGAAACATAGAGAAAAACACACAAAACACTAGAGTTTTACATGGAAAACCAAAAGTGGACCACAGTGAGAATCACACTCACTATATGAAGAGCCGATTACAATTATTCTAGAGTAGAGACCAAGGATCTCATTTCTTCTTATTTGGATTTACACACTAAGGCACATTGCCTTAGGGAAAGATACAATGACTTGAAAATCACTAAAGATCACTTCTTCAAGGAAATATACAATATCAATGATTACAATATATTATATAGAATGAAATAAGTACAAGTGCATTCTTCTATATTGCTGATTGCATTTTTTTGTTTATACATTTGTTAGTGATATCAGCTCTATTTATTTCTATGTTCACACTCTTGCACTTTATATAATAACATTTGCTATCATACACAACTCTTACTTCCACCTCTGAAGGATACCTGCTAATATATCCATCACAACAAAAAAAAACATCAATTAGGTTGACCTAATAAGATGTAGCATGTATCATCAAATGTAAACATAATCTCCAATGGATGTGTAAGGGAAAATAAAGATGTAAATAATCACACCAAGTTGGCACAGCTTCCTCAAGATCCACAATCTTCTCCATAAGCACCACACGAAACTACAACTATCAAAACATCTTTAGTTGGCTCTAAGAATAAAGATTTTCAAGACATGTCGACCATAAACCACAAAAAGAAGTTCAAACCTTGAGAAATATTATAGATTAAAAATATACAATAAACTAGTTCCTACATAATCATATCAATAATTGCATCACTCAAAATAACTATAGGCGGAGGAATGCAGAGCATTCATGCAAACTAGTACACTATTTTGTCAAACTAACACACAACGAATCATATCTTCTACTACAAATAAAATAAATCAATGAAAATAGAGATGTAGCATCATATAACATATATCAACACCACACTCCACCCACAAGCCAAAATATGTTGATGTTACATAATGTAGAGGAAAAAGCAAAACTCAGTCTGACACATTGTTCACCAGAATAGTCACACTTAGTAGTGTCTATGTGCAAATAACTAAAATCACCTCCAAAACTCTGGTAAAGACCAAAGACCTCTGGATATAACTTCTAAATTTTTCTCCACCAATCTATGCATATATATGATAATATATGTGTAGATTATTGACATTGTACCACTTCAGAGAACACAAGTTAAACACTCTAGGACATAACTCCTAGATACTGTATCCATCTTTTGGACACCAACTACAATAAGTTTGACATCAATGACAACATAAAATTCATATGTAAAATAATGTCCCCCTTTATAATTGATGAAAACACTTATGGACTATTTGCATCACCAATATATTTCTCCTCCTTTGACATCAAGGACAAAGGGTATCCATACAAATACTATCCAAGTCCTAAATTTCTATATATTACTCCTCTTAAAAAAAAACATATCTACAACACATTCCTTTACATATATATATTTTCTCTACAAAACATAACTTCAATATGCACAATCGCTTTTATTAACACAATCAACTCCCCCTTAGGGAATGCACCAAAAAGGAAAGAAACCCAAAACCAAAACTACAATACTTATCTACCAATGAATGTATAGAGCCAATATTTTCTTACCACCAAGAAAGAGAAACCTATTTTGAAGAAGTTAGGATGATATGATTGATTAATTTTAGTTGTGCCCACATTGTCTTTTAATCATCTACCACAAAGGTTGTAAATGTGCATTGATATATTATTTTTACAAGAAGCTCCTCTACATATTTTTTATTCTCCAAACCCTTAAACTCTTGAATCAAATTTTGAGAGACATTACATATTTTTTTCCATATTGGAAAGCTTCAGATCAACATAATCCTTTAAGTGACCAAATTGTTTCTTTATGTTCTAATTTTTGATCTATTAGAAGATTAATCTACAAATATATTCCTTATTTGTACTCTTCCTAATCCATCTTCATCATGCTTGAAATCAATTGTGTATGTCACGTTTACAATCTGAGACCCCAAAAGGTTGATTTGATCATGTATATTCTTTGTGGAAACATGCCACCTATGAGAAAATTAATTTACAATAATAAATTCAATTACACATTTCTCAAAGTCCTTGAGAATCACTTGTACTTTACCATGTGTTGATACACACCTATTTACCAACTCATTTAGCTTCTTCTCTTCCACCTTTTTCTCTTCACATTTCAAGATTCTTCCCTCCCTCCAAAGAAGAGATATGTTTCTTGAATCCTTCAAGTAGCACCAATATTCAATATGCACTAGACAATGATTTATCCATCTAAACTCTTGGAAGTCCTTCATTAAGGACTTTCACCAAATTATCTATCACCTAAGTGTTATCCTTATAGGGTTGTATAAAATCCTTGCAATAAAAATGACAAAAGACATCACCGGGGTGTAATCAGTACAAGGGAGGCAATTGGTCATGATCTGTCTTTCCTTGTGATATAGGTACTTTTAGTATCTCTATTGATACAACAAGATAAAACAATAGTTGTAGACTTAACAAAACTATAGAAGAAACTCTAGTAGAACAGTGCATGTCTTCTTTAGAGGAAAAGGTCTACATTCTTCTTTACTTCAATTGCAACAACCAAACCTTCAACATCACTAATTTTCACATACAAAATTCTCTTTTGAACAACTCTTTCTACACTACTAACCAATATATTAACCTCCAAAGGGGAGGTATCCGTGAGTACATCATCTATTTTATTTTATTAATTTGTAACTTAAAAAATCATCTCTTTAATATGTTTCACTAGTATTTTAAAATTATTCAAATCCTCACCCATGATGGTGTTTATTGTTTCCTTTATTTAGAATAAGATGCTTAGAACTCGATGAATGATTTATTTTTCTTCATGAGATAAGGAATCAAAAACTTTCTCTAAGGCATATGTCTTGATGTTAGATTCCTTGAGTAGTGCATCCTTTCTTATTTTAGTCAAGGCTTCCAATAACTCCTTAGTTAATTTGTCTTGAATATCATCTAAGCCAGATTATAATTCACCATATGGTGAATTATAGTCTTCTCTATTGTTAATTTGTCTACCAAAGGGACATCTTCATACAAACTAATAGTCATCTCTAATCCATTATGGTCACATATTATATTTACCAAATTGTTTAGATTTATTGGTTGATACTTTATACCAACTAGAGAGATTTATGTGTTATTCTTCTTTCCCTTAACTTTCTTCATCTTTTATATTGCCTCTTTTTGTATTTCTTTCATCAAATAAAATTTTGTTTTTTTCCTCCTTTCAAGAGGACGAACCTCTTGTTTTCCTTCTTCCTCTTCATTATCATCATCTTTCTCTATTCTTTTGGTCCTCTTCTATATTCTAAATTATTCATTTTTTATTTCTTCCCTAGTACTATTGTTTTCCACATAGTCAATAGTAGGCTCTTAACTAGTCTTTTCTTTTGCAACCTTTTATTTTGGTCTATTTCTACTCTATTCGTTAACTACATCCCATACTAGAATTTTGGAGGAATGAGTCTTAATAAAAAGGTATGCGAAAACTAACCTTGTTCTTCTCTATGGGGTACTAGAAGTTCTTTCTTCTAAGGAGGCTATACTAAAAGTTTCTAAGACCCAATTCATTTCCAACTTCCTCTACAAATTCTCTACTCTCTTATTTTGATCATTTTTTATCTCTTCAAAAGCATTTTGTATTGGATTTTTTGTTGTTATTGTTCGAAACCTCTCTTCATTCAGATCAAGAGATAGTTGTAACAACACATTGATGTTTCTATTTTCCTCTTCTACATTAGTTTCATACGGTACCTTGAATAACCAACCAACCCTAGGTTGTCCTAATTCAATATATCAGTTATCTCTGCCAACTAGAAATGTAATATCATTTTTAAATTTGAAAACAAACGATCTAGGGACTAGGTGTCTCTTTTTTGTATCTTCTCCTCAAAGGTCACAAACCAACCCATAAAAAAATTCCATATGTATCTTTATCCCTACTTATGATTCTAATGTGCTACCTAATCTTAAATACAATTGGAGAGGATTTATCACAAACTCTATCTTTCTTACCAAGAAGTTCATTCATGAATATGAATGCAAGACACATAATAAGAGAACCATGCCTAAAATGATATTTTCTATCACTTTTTTTCTCTTCAAATTGTCAAGTAATTATTGATAAAGGATCTCACATAGGTAGAATATTTTTCCAACAACCACATTTGATGCAATATATAAATTATGGTTGCAGTGGTAGAAACCCCACGGTTTTGGTAGTAGAGCTTATATGCTAATTCCATAGTAGCATACTTAACTCTAGATCTATTATGTTATCCATATTAATTTCCCTTTTATAAGGCTTGTACCATCATTAATTGTAAGAATCAAACTAAATGTACAATTTAAGGACTATTTTGCACTCACCTTAGTGTATTTTCTATAATTGGGCCTCATATGACATTTAATGGGCACCTAAATTAAAATATGGTTGTTTTCTCCATTCAATGTTGTTTAAAATCAAGGTTAGCCCTTATTTCAAAGTGTGTTCCTCTATTTTCTTTGAATTAAATAATTCATTTCATCTCCTAGGCCCTATATCACTATTTGTGGCCTTTTTGTTCTCTCCCAACCTTGGATCTGGTTGTGCCCTGAAATCTTGCATCCACTCATTGCCCAGGACCCATGGTCCTGTTTTGAGCCCTGATTGGGTGGAATTAAATGTTTCAATTTTTTTTCCTAGAACAGGGTGTTTCAAATGTTCTGTTGCCTGAGATTTGTGCTCAAATTTGAAGTAGAGACCCATCTCAGTATTTTATTGGGGGATTTTGATTTACAGCCAACCTACTTGATTTTTAGTCCCTAAAATATTGTGAGAGGTATATAAACACCCTATCTATCCTTATTTTGGCATACACAATCTATCCAACATTATTATTGGGCATCCATTATCAAGCAATTACAATTGAGATCAAACATTCAAGCTATCAAGTGAGGAAGCAAATCAAGATCCATCAATTCACCAAGACCAAGCATTCAAATATTCATTCTTCGCAAGCATTCAAGGTATTTTTCTCCTTAGATATAGCTTCTTTCCCCTATTGAATTCCAATCAAAGGAGCTGTCTATCAAGGAGGAAGATTAATGATCATCTACATCCATTCAAGTCTTCTCTTGCATCTGTTGAATCAAACATTATGGAGAATTACAACATCCATTTCATAAGGTTGTCTTTCATGATTTACTTTTGGGTTTTTGTGTTAATTCAAAGCTATTGCATCAATATACTTGATTACATTCCATGAATCATTTGGGTTTCCAAGGTATGATATACTTCATTTACTAGATCTAGCCTCTGCTAGATGATGACACACTCTCTATTCGTTTCATTTCATTTCAAGGTTGATTCCTAAACATGGGTTTGACTAAAACAAACCCCTATAACCAACCTTCTTCCCCATTTTTCTGTGTGTAGGAATAGGTTATAGAGCCATTTTCATAAATTTGGGAAGATCAAGACCTGACAGTGCATCCATGGAAGTTTGAGGTTAAAACCCAAGGAACATAATGTCTCAAACATTATGTACCTTCCAAATCCATCCCAGATTTGGCCAGAACACATGTTGCAACTTCAAGATATCAAATATGAAGTTATAGGTATTTCTAAGATATCATTTTTTCATTATTCATATCTAAAACAACATATCTCCTACTTCGATTCTAATTGTATATAGATATTCCTCAATTTACCTTCTTTATTCTTTCCTATAATTACAATGAAGGAACATTGACTCTTTTAGTGCTTTGGATCTTCCTGGGCCTATTGGGACATCTTCCTTATGAATGTGCAATTTGAAAATGTAAAGAAACTTATCCCTTTTGCATTGCATCCATTTTAATATTGTTCAATTAGGTGAACCACACACATGAAATTTCCATTTTGACTTGGTGTCTAGATCTCTCTTGTGTGCATTTTATTAGTTATAATTTACATCGTTGCTACATCATATGCATTTAGATATATGGGTTCACTTATTTTTCATTTTTGTGAACCCAATTCCTCTTCAATACTTTTGATTTTGGGTGTTAGATCTCTTATATTACATTCTTGGATCTAATTTATTTATCTTTAACGGAATTGACTAATTTAGATTGGCGTGTGATCACCTATGTTGTTACATTTATTATTACATCTCTTTATCAATCACATGGAGTGGGTAATACTTTGTTATATTTCATGGTGTTTATGTTCCTTAATATTGTTATTTCTTATGCCATCCTATGACTTTCAAATATCCTTCTTCCATATAAATCACGTGTCAAGGTTTTCATTAATAGTTCATGTGATTTTCTAATTCCATTTCTATCACAATACATGAAGTATATTAATTGCATAAGAGCATTTTTTGATGAACCTTATGATGAAATAATATAAACCACATTAATTATTCTCATATGGTGACTAGTAATCACAAGGATATGGATTATCCTCCTAATCCTATATTAGTGAGACCTAGATCCTCTCCTCGCTAACCTATTAGTAATAACTGAGAGGGGGGGGGGG
>MU223792.1:1417007-1442799 GCA_018584345.1 Thuja plicata
GGTTAGTAGCACCAATTTGCAATGGGGGAAAGCAATCAAAACTACTAAGAACGAACCTATGGACAATAAAATAACAAGAAAAATAGAAGAAAACAAACGAATGCAAACCACAATGCTTGAAGCCTCTATTGCTTCTCTCTATTCCTTCTAAAATTCTTTATGAATGGTGCTTAGTATTGGTATTGATAGCGTCTGTGACTTGGGAGTGTTGATAAAATGAGATCAATGAGATAATGATTTTGCTCAATGCTTCGTACAAGAATCCTGCTGAGTAATTGTGCACAAATATTGAAATCTCAGATTCTTCAAATGGTTGAGAAGGGTTGATTATATAGGATATGGAAAATGATTTGGATGGATGAGATCGATCGAAAAAATTGGAGGATGAATGGTTGAGATCAAAAGGAACTGGAAAAGCAATCAGTAAACTCCACCTCTTTAACTAAAGAAAAGAGGGGATAGTTTAGTTAACTGAAAAGATGATTGTGAGTTTCCTTTTAGAACTGAAGTGAAAGTGGAGGACATTATGTTATCCCATAGATCTGATAAAGAGTTCTCTTTTTGGAACTAAAGAGAAGATTTATTTGAATATTTAATTAATTTTTTGAAATTAAAGTATTCAAACATGAGATAATTGAGTTGGATTTTGATTTAAATAGAATTTTTGAGTGAAATTGAATTAATTCAATGAAATTAATTTAATTAGAAGAATTAATTAATAAGTTTAAATATTTAAATTTAAACTTTTGGAAATTTAATTTGATTAATTAATAAAGATTAATTAATTAAGTTTAATTAATTAAATAAAATTAATTAATAATTAATTTTAGGGATATGATTAAATGATATGGGGAATGGATTTTAGAAGAAATAGATGATTAATTAATGACTAAAAAACCATTAATTAATAGTTGAAAATTATTACTTTAATGTATGGTTGTAATTATGTCCATTTTGGGTATCTACATTTGCCCCTCTTTGATACATTGTGGTTTGTCGCATTGTGTCAAAGAATATATTTTTTTGATCCTGCCCCAACTTGCCCTGACAATAGTAGGTGGATTTATGCCCCCTTAACAAATTTGAGTAAAAAGTGAGGACAAGAGTGTCAATTTCTTGAAACTGCAAAATTATTATCATGGCATCCAATAGTTCGTGAAAGTAGTTCAAATTGCTCCAGATATTAGTTGTGAAAGATTTTGGGGCCCAGGATGATAAAATAGTGCTCCTTGAGGAATTAGGGTTTAAGGTGATCATTTATAAATAGCTTGTGGGCCCTTTATTTTTCATTTTGCACTTTGGAGCTCCTGATTCTCTAATAAGATTTGGCTTTTGCTTTCCTTTGATTTCTTGTTTATTTGAGTGATGGCGGGCCTTCTAGGAGTCATTCACCTGCTCGACTAAGTTTGTACCTTTGGTCGTCCAGAGGGTGCAGGTGGTGCTATGAGTTTTGTAACCCTTGTGCATTAATTTCTTGTCATTAGTGCATTTTTTTGATCGGTAACAGTTGGATTATATTATTTCATCAATGCTTTTAACTGGAGCTTGGAACCAGTGAGAGCACAGATGGGGGCTCTCATCCCTGAGGTTATAGTACTAAGGCATGAACACCTATTATACTAAATTTTTGTCTATGTTATAACAATCTCCTTATATCTCCCTTAGAGCGATGGTTACATGATCTCCTTATAACTCCCTTCGCGAGCACCACCTCCATCATCGACGACACCACCTTATCTCTCCAAAGCTGACAAAATTCTCTTTATATCTCCCAGCTAGCATCGCCCATCACCTTATACCTCCCTTATGGAAGAAAAAACACCTTTTGTGTTTGTGAGTGTACATCCTTGCCGCCTGAACATGGGGATCCGTTAGAGCGTCAGTGAGTGTGGAAGGGTCCACATCCAGCATGCCGATGAAGTTGCCACCCTTAACAATGGTAGAATAATTTTGATGCTCCAACATGAGCCAGGTCTCGAACACATGACCTCCAAGCAAGGAGGCTCGTGACTTTCCTTCACATTACAAGGTCATCCCCTTGTCATTAATGCATTTTAATTTTATTGCTTTTTTCTGATTTTACTAAATGTGCCATAATCAAGGCCAATTTTTCCGCAATAGTGAGTTGCATTTCACAATTGATGATTCATTTTCACAATTGCTAAGTGTGCCACATATGTCAATTTAATTACCACAATTACAAGTTGTGTTTCATAATTTGAATTTTCTTTCCGCAGTTGATATAAGTGTTACACAACTGTTATCTCAATTTTGCAATTGCTTTTGTAGTATGAAAATTGTATTTTTAAGCACATGTATGATTGTTTCTATCAATTCTGATACTGATAGGTATTTTTACTTTGCTTTTGTAGATTACTGACAATGTTCTTTAATGCTGAGAGTCCAGACCACTAGGTTTGGTATACCGATTCTATATTTTTGAGGATGAGAGGGATATCCTTAGACACTTAGGTTTATATTAGATTACATATATGCCCTAGATTGTGATCAATAGGGGTCTAATATTTGGTTTACTCAAGAGGTGGTATTATGATATGTGCACCTTTGAACTTCCTATTGGGGAGTGCACTGTGACGCTTGAGGATGTGTATCAGATTCTCTAGGTTCCTATCTACGGTGCGCTAGTAGAGTTCACCTGACAACTTGACATTGTCACCTTAATTTAGATGTCTAGTTTTCCCTTGGATTAGTTAGGGATGTTTGATCCCTATGAGATCCCAAGGTCTAGATTTGGCCTTAGTTTAGATAGATTGACTACTTTGTTAGGTAGCTTGATATGCAGGATTTTGTGTCCCGATTGTAGGCAACACAATTTCTCTGTAGAATAGGGAGCTGTTCTATAGAGTATAGTGAGAGACCATAATATTTATGCATGGGGGCCATGTATTCTTTCCCATATGTACTATCACATGTTCTATGTTGATTACTAGGGTGGTAAGTCACTTGGATGCAGCATGACCTTTCACCAGATATGAGTGTGGGAGCGCATAAGTGTCTACAAACTTGTTGGTGCCCATGATCTTCCTGCGATGAGACCTTATGTATTTCTATATGATGGATCCATGACCCAGTCCCATATGGGTCATCTTATGTATTGAAGGAAGTAGCTTGACATGATGCCTTTTTTTATCCGGAGGCCTTATAGATACTGTCCTGTTTGGGATGGTGAGGATGCACACCTTCCTTTCTACTGACAGAGGTTTTTCCTGATTGGTTGTGTCACTAAGCATGTTCAAATGGTTTATTTTCACAACACCAATAGGGTGTTGCAGTAGTGTGGAGAGTGCTAGGATGTGAGTGATTCCTATGCTTACTTTGTGCGGAGGTCTAGAGATATTACCCTTTGAGGAGTTGTTATCCTAGTCCATGCTGTGAGGACCAAGTTTGAGGGTTTACAACCTGTTCCATGGATGTGGCGATCAACCACTATTGATGCATGCATATTTATCATGTTTGATGTATTTCCTTTCTGATATATGATTCTCTTTGATTAGTCTTGTATGCTTTCTTATCCATGTGGTACTGATGTTTAACCTTGTTGTTGTGCAGGCACTACTCCACAATTTGATGCTTGGTGGTTGCAGTCTTGACCTATTAACCTGATAGATATTACCTAGCCTATTAATGGTGTTAAGATGAGGAGACCTGGATGGAGAGGGAGGGGTGGAGGACATGGGGGAGCAAGGGATGAAGGCTGAGGTGGAGGGATAGATGGAGGTTGAGGGGGAGAGGTGGAGGGTGGGATGGATGGAGGGATGAAGGTTGAGGTGTAGGGAGAGATGGAGGGAGAGGAGACGATGATGATCCTAATCTTGGGAGAGGTGGATAGAGAGTTAGGACCAAAGGAGGCAGACCTAGGGTGAGTGGTACTAGTTGGGTTGGTCTCGGAGTGATCCTAGAGGGGGAGAAGAGGATGAAGGAGGATGCACCTCAAATTTTGAGGAGGGTACAAAGATGGAATAATGAGGCTCCAATAGAGAGAGAGGAGATGTTTGAGGTGGAGGAGGTAGGATCTAGCTTCTCAATTTATAGTAGTAGTGAGAGTGATAGCGATAGTGGTAGCAGTGAGGAGGATGAGGAGGAGGATTCTGGGGTTTCCCAAGATGAGGGTTTGAGAGGCACTAGGGAGGAGGGAGATATGGATGTGGCAATGGGAGGTATGGAGGAGGATCCCACTGATCTCTAGTGTATGTCTTAGGAGATTGTAGACCTTAGGCATAGTTTAGAAATAACAAAGGAGAGGGTCATAGTAGGAGACAGTAGGGTCACAAGATCTGAGAGAAGGGAAAGACATACTCGTGCAGATGTTAGAGCCTACTTGGATGGTGTAAAGGATTTTTCTTTGAGGGATTGTCATGATCAACTTTGGAGATCAGGCCGTGAGGCCCTGAGAGAGATTGAGTACTAGTGGAAACACTATGAGGATGTTTTTCCTTCTGCCCAATGTGTTCCCAGTTACAGTGCCTCTAAAATATCCAATAGAGAATAGTGATCATAGAGTAGTGGTGTGGTACCTCCTTTGTAGCAGCAAATGACATTGTCTGAGATGTCACCCCCTCGTTAGCCTGGTGGTGAGGGTGGGATAGCAGCTCTTGAATTTTGTAGCATTGTATCACTATGTACCTTTTTGTACCATTTGGTATTGATTCTATACTGATGTTGTACTAACTTTGTATTAATGATATAATGATATTTATAGACATTGTGTTGATTAATTTTATGTCAGACTTGTGATCGTCCATTGTACTTAGACATATGATATATGCGATGCTTCTATTTATGTTGTGCTATGACATGGTTCTATATGATGTTCAACTTATTTCTATATGTTTTGTATATGCTGATGCACTTTATGAGATGCTTTATGGCTAAATGCATTCTATGTGATTCTAATATGCAGACTCTTAGATGTATGATCTTTACTTTCCTATGATATTGACATATGTATGCATGATGCCTCTTATTATGAATGCATATCTATATGATCTATGAAAATTTTTATTTTCTTTTCTCTATGTAGTAAATGGATGCAAACTAAAAAGCACAAAGCGTTTGAGTACATGCATGTGTTAGTTAGAAGAAATTTAGTGAGAGATTAGTTATGTAACTGAATGAATGAATGAGTGATGAAGCTAATTCACTGCCATACTTTGCAACTTTAGTCATTATTGCACCTTATTATGAAAAGGAAGAGAGTCAAATGCACCCAAATATTGACCATCTAGATACTTCTTGGATCTCTGATAACAAAAAGCAGATAACAGATAAGGACTATTCAATTCTTTTCTAGGGGTTAACTCATATCGTGGAACTACATGGCGGCCAGATGTGTGACAAATCCTACCGCATTTATCCTGAATCATCATTGCCCTATAATTGAATTGAAACACTCCACACACAACAAATAAAGAAATAAGAATATGATCCATCATATCCACTCTCATCACTTAGTGGTATCCTTGATTCGTGTAAGAGCATAATTGCGAAAGATAAATTGACAACAGACTGACATGACTAACCTAGTCAACAGTTTACTATTCCTCGATTGGTTTGGTTTTGATGTTTGACTGTAGATGTGTCTATTTTTAGGAATGGATGACTCATATAAGATCAATCTATATGGTTTTGAGTATATATGCTATTGTCTAAGACAATTGATAGTTTGATTGATGATTGATTGAATCATTCGATTGATGATAGATTGGATTGTTGATAAAGATGAATCATATGACTTCATTACCGATTTGCGAAGCTCATAGTTTTGACATTTGATTGATTATTTTATAGTCATTCACTTGTTGATGATAGAGATGATTTATTGCTAAGATTTTGTAATATTCATTTTTTTTTATGATTGATTCTTTAGGACATTTTGCTCTTTTTAGGATTTTTCAGGACTTTTTAAGATTTTTATATTTTTCAGGAATTTTTGAATTTCCCCCTAATCTAGTAAGAAAGAACAAGCCATGAATAAGCGTGATGTCTCAAAGGGTATTGCACTTCTATAATAGCTTAGGGTACTCAATCTTGCATTTGGGGAGTACAAGCTTTAACCTTTTGGACTTCATTGATGGCAAAGCGAGACCTTAACACTCTGCTCCTGTTTACCATGTTTTCACCAAGGTACTTGCCCAATAGTGCATGTTTTTCAAGTTTTCACTAAGAGAGCAATTTTGTTTCTCTTTTTTCTCTTTTTTTGTTGTTTCAAAGGCGCTTGTTTTGCCAAGTTTTCACCAAGGTAACTTTTTTTCCTAGGATCTTTAGATATTCTCTTTTGATCTTGAGACCTCAGGCATAGAACCCTTTTAGGTGCATGTTTTTGTTATAAACCAGGGAGCTGGTCTCCTTCCTGAGTTTCCAGTTGATATGCCCCACTGTTGCATGATGTGAAGATGACGTATGGTCCTAGCCAATTAGGCTTGAACTTTCCTGGTTTAACTCTTTCTGCTTGATTCTTCTAATTTTCCTTGAGGATGAGATCTCCTACCTCAAAGGATGTACGTGGCCTAAATTTATTGTGATAATTTATTCTAAGGTGATTTGATATCCTTGTAAGTGATTCAGTACATTTTGGCATCTCTCATCTAAAGTTGGAGTTCACTGAGTTTATAATCTCTGTAGTTTTCATCTGATATGATATTCTTCAATGATATTTTGAGGGATCAGATTTCTAATTTGAGGGGTAGGACCGCCTTTGATCCATATACCAAGGAGAAGGGAATTTATCCTATAGGTGTTCTCACACTTGTTCTTTATGCCCATAATGCAAGACTGAGCTGCAAATGCCAGTCTCGACTAGATTCATTAACCATTTTCTTCAAGATCTTCAAGATTGTTTTCTTAGTGGCTTTAGCTTGTCCATTCCCTTGGGGATAGTAGAATGAAGAGAAACCTTGTTTTATTTGGAACTTCTCATAGAGATCATTGATATCCTAGTTTTGAAAAGGTGTACATTGATCAATGAGTATGGTTTGAGGGATCCAATTCCGACAGATGATGTAATTTAGTATAAACAAGGAAATTATTTTACCAGTGATGTATGTGAGAGGAATTGCTTCCACCCATTTGGTAAAGTATTATGTCACTACAATTATGTATTGATGATAATTAGAGGAAGTGAGTATAATCTTTCCCACTAAGTCAAACCCCCATTTTGAAAAAGGCCATGGTGAAGTTATGGGGTGGAGGTCTTGAGCTGGTGCGTGAATAAGATCTCAATGTATATGAAATTGTCAACATCTTTGTACATATTTATGAGCATCTATCTCTACAATCAGCCAATAGTATCCCATCCTGATGATCTTCTTTGATAAACTATCACCATCTGTGTGGGCCCCACAAATTCCTTCATGTACCTCATATAAGGCTCTCTGGGATTCTGTGGAAGTGATACATCTTAAGAGCATTCAATCTAAACTTCTTCTATATAGAGTATTAGCGAGAAGGGTGTACCTAGAGGCTTGTCAGATAAGGGACTTCTTTTGATTTCTAGATAGGTCGGGTGGTAATGTATTGTCTTATAGGTAAGTATACACATCATTGTACAAGGAGGAATCAGGAACAACAAGGACACACACTAATTCTGGTATAGGATCCTAATGGGTTGGTATCATCAATTTCTCTACCAGAAATTAGAATTTGGTTTCATTACATGGCATGTCGATCAAAGATGCTATAGTAGCCATCGCATCTACTACTTTGTTTTGAACCCTTGGAACCTATTCAAATACAATGTAATGAAAAGAAGCACATAGTTTTTCCATCAACTCTTTGTATGTGACAAGTTTTTCATCTTTGGTCAAGTAATCATTGTTGACTTGATTGATACCCAACTGTGAATCACCATAAATTCTTAGGTTCTTTATTCTCCATTGTACATCTATTTTCAATCTGATGACCAGAGATTCATACTCAACTATGTTATTTGTAAATGGAAAGTTGAGTTGAAAAGACTTAGGAATTGTATCATTTTGTGGAGTGATGAGTACTATTCCTGCTCCTAAACCATGGTTTGTATATGATCCATAAAAGAATAACTTCCATCATTGTATTGTCAGTTGTACTGTAAGGATTAGTTCATTTGTAAAGTTAGACACTATAGGTTGATGACCTAGATTTGGTGCATCTGCTAGTTGATCCGTAATAACTTGCCCTTTGATAAACCTTTCAGTCCACATATTCTACGTCAAACTCACTTAAGATCATGACCCATTTGGTGAGCATCCTTTTAGTACTTCTTTAATCAACAAGTATTTCAATGGATCTATGTGTGCTATGAGATTTGTTTGATGACTCAAAATATAATGTATTAACTTTTAAGAAGCAAAGACAACTGTAAGACATGAATTTTCTATTGCTGAATAATTTAGTTTGTAGCCCACCAATGTCCTGCTGATGTAGTAGATGACTCTTTCATTTCCCTGATCATCATGTTGTGCTAAGAGAACAACTAGTGTTGATCCTACTACTGATATGTATAATAGAAGTTGCTTTCCTAGGATTGGTGGCACCAATACAGGGGACTTCAGTAGATAATGTTTGAAAGTTTGAAAAGCTTGTTTGCATTGTTTTATCCATACAAAGATTACATATTTATGTAGTAGGTGCTGGAATGGATGACACTTATCTACCAATTGGGCGATGAATCTCTTGGTAGATTTAATCTTCATTGTATACCCATTAGTTGTCTTAGATTTGTAGGTGTTGGCATGTCAAGAATGACCTTAAATTTTGATGGATCTACTTCAACTCCTCTGTGTGATACAATAAATCCAAGGAGATTTCCAGCAGTAACCTTGAATGCACACTTCTTTGGGTTGATTCGTACCTTGTATTCTTGCATTCTATCAAACATCAGACCCAAAAATTGTAGGTGAGTTCCCCTAAGTGTTGACTTAGTTAGTATATCATCGACATAATCTTCCATTATTTTATGAATCAGATCATGAAATATTTGTTAGAAACACTGAGAGGGGGGGGGGGGGGGGGGNGGGGTGAATCAGTGTTTGTCTATTTATTAATTTTCAGCAACTTAAACATAAATCAAACATACATTTAATGAATCTTAACATAAGAACTCATAACACATGATATGATTACGGGGAAACCTTGATTAGAGGAAAACCCCGGTGGGAATTAGTACCCACAAATATTGTACTAGTATAATGAAACCTGTTAAAGTTCCTTTGCCCTGTTAGAAGCAGTCTTTACAATATGAGTACAATGACCTGGTTAAAGGTTTGACCCTGTTAGGAGTCTTTTACAAAACCTTGTTAAAGGTATATGGCTCACTTCCCAATAGGATGAAGGCTAAAACCTTTTGAAAGTTGATATACACTATATCAAAAGTGAACTGCTATGATGACACTTCTGTCTGATCAGTTCTGTGTATGCATTGATGCTCTTACTCTCTTAAAGAGATTTATCTCATACTGACTTCATCATACTGCTCTTCTATATCTTCCTCATACATCATGATTGACCTATGTAACATAACTTTACATTACATAATTATATGTTCATATCCTTATAGACACGACTCAAAACAAGACTATAGTCAGCCCTAAAACATAATACACAATGCTTCTAAACAAGCCAGCTCAAGTGTGTTTACAAAAATAGTAATTACATCATTACAAACATATAATCAAAGGCACTTAGCTGTTACATAACAAAATAATACACGCTGATCAAAACACTAGTCGACTTCCATGCTCTGTCTTCTGGACTGCTGGTGTACTGATCTATCTATAACTTCTATGTACTATCATGCTATACCATGCATGTCTGGACTTAGTATGTAGACATCACATAGAACATATATCTGAATGTGCATACTCTGATTCGATGTCTAACACATGCACTGATGTGCTGATCTTTGTATATCTCTGTCTGTCCTATTTTCCATACTTAGTCATTTTTTCTTTATGATAGAAACTTAATATGACTTTGTTGCCATGATGAAAACAAAAAATGAGTCATACATCCTCAGGAAGTCAACTTGCCAACAATCTTCCCCTTTGTCATTTATGTCAACAAAGGAATGTGGCCAAGTTTCTCAAAATGACTTAACACAAAAAAAATAACTGTATATCATAACATATTTATAATATATACATATATTGCTCCCCATATATAAACATTCTATATTACTCCCCCTTTGACATTAATGACAAAGGTGTACAAAAACTTATGAGTCTCAAGATACTTATTCCATGTAGACTTCAGGGTACACAATCTGAAGAGATTGGATCTCTTTCTGCCAGAATACTTTCATTGCATCAACTGTCTGAAGATGCGCGCATAGGGCATATGTTAGTTTATCCATCTTCATCAAATCCATGACAGGACCTTGATCATATGTCACAATGGTGGCATCAATCTGTTTGATGTTCTCATTTAGAACTGCTAGAGAGGGTGCAAGTGCATTTCTCAACTGAGTTTTTCTGACTCTTATCTTGCCGATCTCCAACTTAGCCTTCTCAATCTTATCCAACTGTCCTTGATAGACATTGTTACAGATGTTCATGTCTTGCGTGGATGTATCAACTAATTTTCTAATGCTTCCCACCATGATTATTGCCTCTTCTATCTTTTTAATGTTCTCAGAGGTGAACTTCACTCTGTCCATGTAGTTGGCTATAACTTTCTTTCCCTTAGCTGCCAATTATTTCAATATGGATTGACCAATATTTAAAGATTTTAGGTCTAAGGTAAAATTCTTTACCAATTCATTCAATCTCTCCTTATTATAATCATCTTCTGCAATTCTAGTAGCTGAGTCTACTAGGCTTGTAAAATGTGATTTGAAGTTTGTTAGAATGCTGTCCACATCTTCAACTGATTGAACTTTGGCTACTTTCTTGTCTGCAAGAACTAAGTCATTCAATATGTTCATTGATTCCAAAAAGCAAGGGTTCCTCATCACTTGTTTCTCTTTTGATTTTTCCATAGCAAGAACGCTGATCTTGATCAGGTCTTCTTCTCCCCATGCATCCAGACTTGCTAAATCAGGAGTTAACCTTGACAACAATGAAGTGGATGGTTGAGTGGATGGTGAGAATATATTATTCTGACTGGTATCCATGCATTCACTCTTTACTGGTATCTCTTTTATTGGTGTCTCATTATCTTGAGTACCTTTTTCTTCATTCAAGTCAATTGGATCATTGGAGGGAACTTCATCTTGTTGTATAGATGTATCATCAATGCACATTTCTTCAGTGCTTACAAATGCTTTATCCACTTTGTCCATGTATTTGTCAGATTATGTCATGGATATCTTGATATTATCAACCACTATAGTATCTTCTGAGCCTTTTTCTATATCAAAAGTTATTGTCACTGTAGGCACTGGAACCTGTGAACCTATTATAGGTGCTATCTAAATCATTGGTTCTGTAACCTGTTTGGGAGGAGCTGGAGTTACCTTTGTAGTAGGTGCCATTGATGGATACATGTGTCTGTCCATAAAAACTTGTGCAAATTCCTTTTCAGTTTCTTTTCCTATCTGCTCATACTCTTTGTTCATAATCTGAAGAGTCCTTGTCTTGGTTCTGAGATGAGGCTTTACCAGATCTAATAGAATTTCCTTCTCATCATGTGAGAATATAGGGAGAAGAGTATCCAATGTTTCTTCTCTTATCCTCATGTCTTCCTCAATTGCATATCTTTTCATGATCTCCAGTATGTTCCATAACTTATCAGGTATCACTGTCTTGAGTTCAAGAACTGACTTCTTAAACTTAATCATATCAGATATGATCATAGAATGTATCTTAGTTTTATCAATCTCTTGATACTTGTCATAGACTTTAGCAAGTGTATCTAGTCTACCTTCATTTATAATCCTGTTCTTCAAGACATTTAGACTAGGTCTAAATCCTACCTCAGGAGGAACTTGAGTATTTCTTGCTTTGCTCTGTGTGTTCCTTAATGATGGGTGATTTGTGGGTGCTTGTTTTCTTCCTCTAGACTTCTTGCTTGGTATAGAAGGTGGAGATGAGTCTAGGTCAATAGTGGTAGAGGGCGCAGAGGTGCTCTCTACTTTCTTCTTCTTTAGGATCTCATCAGTCTTCTTAAGTTCTTTGGCTATCTTGGCTTCTCTAGCTTTGTCAAGATCTTCTTGAGTGACTCCATGAACTTTTAGAATGCTAGATGTAATTTTGGATGCCTTCCTTTTGTTATCAGCACTGTGTAAGATAGTATCAACTTCATTAGTCTTCTCTCTGTAAGTGCCACACCTAGGCTCATTAGGATCTTTGGGCGCAGATAATAGAACTTGTGCATATCCTTCTAACACATGTTCTTCTAGTTCATAACCAAGAGGATGAATCCATTTGGTTCTAGGTTCAACTACCTCCATGCAAGTGCAATCTGTTTCTACCATGAAACATATGGTATCCTTATATTTATCAACTATTTTCTCAGATAGTCTGAACCTTTTCTGCATCTTGATCCTAAATGTCTTGATATCCATATCCATGGTGTCCCTCACACTGCTCTCTAAAGTGGCTTTAAGGGAAATCTGAGACATTGTGGGTTTGCTCCTGTCTAGGTAAAGGTTTGCAACCTTTCCAAAAATATGGAAGTACAAGTTGATGATCAAAGGTCCAAACCTAAATGTCTTGCTCCTATCATGCTTGATGATTCGAATGTTGTCAATCAATTGAGCGCGCAATATCTCACATAGATTGTATTGAGTGTTATCCTTCACCATTCTGATAGCTGCTAGGACTGTTGCTGTAGAGACACTATTTAATCTACTTTCTTGCTGAAACTTATACCCAAGTATCATAGTTAGAAGGTTTATGTCATCTTCCTTGATAGGGTCAACTATCATCCCACGCTTGTCACTTCTAGATAAGAAAACTTGTTCAACTTGCTTCTAGACATCCTTGCCAGTAGGAAGAACTGGTCCAGTTTTAGGAAGATTGGTTAATTCATGGATTAGGTCTATAGTGATGCAAACAAGAACCTCACCAATCCAGTAAAGGTCATCATGTATTCTTCTTAGCAAAATATTCACCCATTCTAGCTCATCAAACTCATGCACATTAGAGTATTTGAAGATAGGGTTATCAATCAAGTGCGTGAACTCATCCTTGAATGTGTAGTCTAGTTTCATCATAGATCCCATATGAGTGGCTATGCTAATATCTCCTACCGTTTCCTTCTTACAGTAAATGTATGCACAGATATCTTCTACGTGAAGAACACCTAACAGGGTTTTGGAGAAAGCTCCTTCCACATCATCCAGTATGGATTTGAATGGATGCTTCTTAAATACAAATCTCTTCCTCTGCAATATCAAATACAACTGGAGTCGCCATACTTACTTGGAACTTGATTAAGTAGGGTTTCAAGAAATTATAAAACGAGGCGACTGCTAGGGTTCTATTTCAACTTCTTATCTGTTTGCTTAATTGCCAAATCTGTTATGCTTCTGTGCTTTGATGCTCAGTGCTCCAGTGCTCTCCAAATTTTGTGATCTCAAATGTAAGTGTGAAGAAGATCAAACATTTACATTCTTTTATAAAAGCTACTGCATTTAATGTTTGCAACAGTACGCAAATTACTCAGAGAATTTGCAACTTTGATCCTGATGCATTTGAGATAATGCGTGCATGCATACTACAATATCATGTGCTCATAACCATGAATCCATAGGTGCATACTTAGAGGTGAGTATACCAACCGCGCAAGGGTCCTGAGCTAGAATAGCTCCCCCTAAGACCAAGAAGGTCTATTCAAGCAGAAGTATAGGGTGCGTCCACTGTGGATGCATCAAATACTTTCTCAACATCATTGTCCTTCTTTACTTCAACCCAAATTTTGCTTGAATCTTCTTTTTCTTGAACAAACTTGACTTCTCCTTCTTCTTCAAATAGTGATTTCTTAGGATCCTCTTGCTTTTGAGTTTTGTATCTACAAAACCTTAAGATGTGTCTAGCCTTTCCACATGCATGACAAATGATAGGAGGTCTGATGTTCTTGTTCATCATGCTGCACTACTTTGCTGTGTGTCCATTGTAGTTACATATCTGACATGTAGTGTTCTGCAAATTTCTTTGAGGTTGATTTCTCTTATTGTTTTGATTCATTCTTATTTGATTCTGTTGTGACTGATTTCTTTGATTTGTTCTGCAATGTATAGCCCTATAACCAAAATTATTATAGGAGTAACAATAACCATTGAAAGGTCTTACCTCTTTGCAATCTCTTGCCAAATGACCATGTTTGTTACATGCATAACAAGTTCTATTAACTTGCTTGATTTCCCCTTTAGGTGGATCTATTTTAATCTCTGCAACATTTTCATTTTTCTTTTCTTCTGAAGATGCTTCATGAGCTTTCTTTCTTTCTTGAAATGAATTGATTTCAATTTGTGCTACACTGTATCCAAGACCAGTAGTGTCTCCTTTTAGCTTTTGTGCATTGAGCTGAGATTGAAGTGAATCAGAACTTGTGTGAAGTTTATCAATCTTATCTTTTGCTTCTGTTAATTCAGATTCCAACTTCTTATTTATGTTTTCCAATTCCAGGACTTTTGTGTTTGCTTTCAAGAGTTAATCATCTAATTGTTTTCTTTCTTTGATCTTTTCTTCAATAGCAATTTGACTGTCTGTTAGCTGTTCATCTAGATTTTCAATTTTATCTTTTAGAGACATATTCTCTTCATTGAGATTTTTGACCATTTTCCCTAAATCACTTGTAGAACAATCTTTCAAATCTTTTCTTAATTTCTTGATAATCATTTGTGAGCCATCAACTTTCAGTCTAAGTTCTTCATTTTATTTTTCAGATCTATCAAGATCTTCAAGAGCTGCTTCAAGACTCTTTTTCAAATGTTTTTCTTCTATTGAGTCCATGATCTCCTCAAGTGGTTAAACTTTCTTTCAGAGGACCAGAGCTCTGATACCAATTGTTAGAAACACTGAGAGGGGGGGGGGGGGTGAATCAGTGTTTGTCTATTTATTACTTTTNACCAGAGCTCTGATACCAATTGTTAGAAACACTGAGAGGGGGGGGGGGTGTGAATCAGTGTTTGTCTATTTATTACTTTTCAACAACTTAAACATAAATCAAACATATATTTAATGAAGCTTAAAATAAGAACTCATAACACATGATATGATTATGGGGAAACCTTGATCAGAGGAAAACACTAGTGGGAATTAGTACCCACAAATATTGTACTAGTATAATGAACCTATTAAAGTTCCTTTGCCCTGTTAGAAGCAGTCTTTACAATATGAGTATAATGACTTGGTTAAAGGTCTGACCCTGTTAGGAGTCTTTTACAAAACCTTGTTAAAGGTATATGGCTCACTTCCTAGGCTCACTACCCAATAGGATGAAGGATACAACCTTCTGAAAGTTGATATACACTATATCAAAAGTGAACTACTATGATGACACTGCTGTCTGATCAGTTCTGTGTATGCGCTAATGCTCTTACTCTCTTAAAGAGCTTTATCTCATACTGACTTCATCATACTTATCTTCTATATCTTCCTCATACATCATGATCAACCTATGTAACATAACTTTACATTACATACTTATATGTTTATATCCGAATAGACGCGACTCAAAAAAAGACTATAGTTGGCCCTAAAACATAATACACAATGCTTCTGAACAAGTTAGCTCAAGCGTGTCTAAAACAATACTAATTACATCATTAAAAACATATAATCAAAGGTGCTTAGCCATTACGTAACAAAATAATTCACGCTGATCAAAACACTAGTTGGATTCCATGCTCTATCTTCTGGACTGCTGGTGTACTGATCTGTCTATAACTTCTCCGTACTATCATGTTGTACCATGCATGTCTGGAATTAGTATGTAGACATCACATAGAACATATATCTAAATGTACATACTCTGATTCAATGTCTAACACATGTGCTGATGTGCTGATCTCTGTATATCTATGTCTTTCCTATTTTCCATACTTAGTCATTTTGTCTTTCATGACAGAAACTTAATATGACTTTGTTGCCATGATGACAACACAAAATGAGTCATGCATCCTTAGGAAGTCAACTTGCCAAAAAGATTATTATCATTTCTCGTTGATAGGAAAAACTTGCATTATTGAGGTCAAATGACATCACATTCCAGCAATAAGTTCCCCCATGCACATGTGAATGCTGTCTTATGTGGATTTTCTGGTGCAATATTTATTTGGTTATATCCTGAGAAACTGTCCATGAGTGACAACATTTGATGTTCTGCTGTCAAATCAACTATCATGTCGATATTTGGTAGAGGAAAATAATCTATAGTTAAAGCCTTGTTCAAGTCTCTGAAATCTGTGCATTTATGGATCTGACCATTATGTTTTGTAACTGGCACCAGATTTGATATCCAATATGCATATGGAATGGGTCTTATGAATCCTGCATCTAAAAGTTTCTTTAGTTTTGATTTGACAAGTAAAGTAATGGTGGATGCATCTTAATCTCTATTTAACTGGATTTTCATTTGGAAAAAGTGGTAGATGATGTAGTACGAGCTCTGGATCCAAACTTGGCATATCTACATAAGACCAAGCAAAGTTTATTTTTCTTTCTTTGAAGAAACTAATGAACTATTCTCTTTCCTCAGGTATAAGTGATTTAGCCAAACAGACATTTTTAGGGTTCTTTTCATCCCCTAGATTGACTTCCTCTAGTTCTTCTACTAAAATTACTGATTGTTCTTCTTTTAAGGGGAGGAGTTCCATCTTTCCATCCTCTAGCCTAAAATATTTTTTTCCAGAAGATACGTCCTTTATATTTTCTTTTTCATGATCAGAAAGCACCTTTTAGTTTTCACTTAATTACTGTTATTTTTTAATATTTTTTTTTCTTTTGCGACTGGAAAGAGGAGTCTCCTCCCCAAAGTATGTTGATTTGTCTAAGTCAAAGGAGAATCCTACCTTATGATTTCTAGATGACATTCCTTCACAAAGCCCGATGAAATCTACAATGGCTTCATCATTTAAAAAAATATCCATGTCAGGTTGTTCATGTTGGTCCCAATCTATTAACTCGGGGTAGAATATATGAAGGTCCATGTGGGAGGATGACTCAGTTTGGGTGAATGGAATCATAGTGATAGTTCCAAAAAACTCAGAATGGGAAGTAGACACACCACCTAAGGAATTGACATTGGCATGTTTATTGATACATGGTTGATCTTCTAGGTTCATTTGGTTGAACATTTCATTAAGGTGTATGGTAGTAGTGGATCAAGGGGAATAATCAGGGATGGGTTACTCAAAGCTATGGTGGGATAACCACTCATACCCATGGGAATTAGTCATGCTAGAATGCTCATCAGATGTGTCACTTTCCTCATCATCTGAGATAGTCTGATTAAGGTTTATTTGGGAATTTGAGGTTTCCACTTCCGGTGGTAATAGTTGCTGGAGTATACTGTTGATTGGGTCATGTTTTGTATTTTTCCTTTGATTTAATTCTATAATCTATTGTTGATCTATTGGTATATCTTGGATAGTTGTACTGGTCCTACTTTAACCATAGCATAGTCCTCTTCTATTCCTTTGAGTTGGCGGTAAAGATAATTCCATCAATCCTTGTTGTCTTATCCCCAGACCAATCTTACCATCATATCCATATTTTTGTAGCATAGTATAGCCAGCTCCATATTGTGAAAAAGGTATTTTTTCTTGAGGTGTCTCTTGAGGATATTGATATAACCAAGTGTTGATGTTTGTATCAAATGGGTATGCTATACTTATGTCTCCCCATTTGAATAGCAGTGGTTCTGGAGTTTCATTTGTTTCCACTGGTTTAGACATTCCATACGATATGGGAGATTGAGGCATGCTAGTGATGGTAAAGGCTTCCTCATAGATGTATTCACCACACCATTTGTCTTTGATTGATATCTTACTCACCTTTCTTGGCATGTCCTTAGGAATGGAATCAAAAGTGGAAGGAATAATTACTTCCTAATTCAAAGATACCTAATTATCTGTACTACCTCTTATAGTGTTGCAATATTGGAAGGGGTTGGGATCTCCCTCAATGATGATCTCTACTCCTTGGTAGGAAAATTTGATGCATTAGTGATAATTTGAAGGGACAACTTGTCTTTCATGTATCCATGGCCTTCCGAGCAACATGTTATATCCTAATTCAAGGTCTAGGATTTGAAATGGAGTTCTCTTTATGACTATCCCTATCTTGAGTGGTAAAATGAGGATACCTTTTGATGAAATTTCTTCCTTGTCATATACCCTGATATTGATCCTCCTGGTGATATCAATGCCAGATTCTAAGTAGCCTAAGGTTTTTATCACTTGAAGGTTACATATGTTTAACCCAGCCCTGCCATCAATTATGACTCTTTGGATCATATGTTTATGCACTTGGGTTAGGAGGTGCAAGGGATCATTGTGTAGAGGTTTGTGTGGTGGCACATCATGGTTTATAAATGTGGCATTTTTATTGGCAGAAATATAGTTGACTATGGTTTATAAAATCTCTGGAGTTGTTTGTTGGACTGCTACATTTTGAAGGGCTTGGTCCAAAGCATGCTTATGTTGTGGGGATATGAGCAATAGTTCAAACATAAATATTTAGATAGGTGTGCACTTTATCTAATCCACCAAATTGGATTGTGGATTGGAAGCTATTGTGGGATTAGCTAGGGTAGCTGAGGTGGAAGGTGTTCCTTGCAAAACAACCTTGGAACATCATGTTGTGAGAATACATTTGGCATTGGTATCTTTGATAGTTATCATAGCAACTTGGTTGTCTAAAGGATTTATACAATTTATGGTGCTATCAGAGTTGGAGTAGGTATAGTTGACCTACTTGGAATTTTCACCAGACACAAAGGCTTTCCCTTTATTATGGTCATGAAACGTATCATTGAAGATAGTGTGATCTATTGTACCCTTGGACTGGGTATTTGTGACATCAACTATTACTTGGTTGATTAGGTCTTGTATAATGTTTTTCAATTGGTAGTAGTTTGATGTCTTGTGTCCTTTGACCCGATGGTACTCACAAAAGTCATTATCATTCCACCACTTGGGTTTCACAATATCATGTTAGTATTCTCTGATTTATGGTAGAGTGATATTATTGGTTTGAATCAACTTTTTTAGTGCTAATTCTATCAACTCTCCTAATGGTGTGTACTCACGTTTAGGAAAAGCAAACCTTTATGAGTGTTGTGTGCTAGGTTGGTTGTAGGACACAACTGTTGCTTGAGCAGTGGGTGTTTGAATCTAAGTATTCATATATTGAGTTTGTATCATGGGTGTTTGATTCATCATGGGTGCTCCTTGTAATGAAACCTTGGGGTGAGCATAATTGACTATTTTGATGTCAATGACACCATCATTGGTGACATTCTTTTTTTTATTCCTCCATTTGGCCTTATCTGTTGCATTCTTGTTTATGTTAATTTGGGTAGGATCTGCAAGGATTCCTCTCTTGACCAAGTTTTTCTCACATCAAAATCCTCATTCTATAAATTGTTTGAAATTTGGAGCAAGCTGTAGCTCTGTTGTGAATGACATGTCTGGGATTAGATTTTCAATGAACATAACTATTAGGTCTTGTTTGGGCACATCATATGTTATTCTATTTGCAGTGTTTCTCCATCTTTATAATAATTTAACAAAGGATTCTCCATATCTTTTCTTAATGTAAAAAAGGTCCTTGATGCTGATCTTGCATTCTATGTTGTGATGGAAGTGAGCAATAATTTGTTTAGCCAATTCTCCCCAAGGTTGAGTGCCATGCAGTAAGTGAGAGAAACATTCCATTAATGGTCTGACTAGACTTTATGGAAACACTCACATTAGGTACATTTCATCATGTGCGACTTCATTTAGCTAGAAAAGAATTCCTTAAGTGTTCCACATGGTTGGTGTTGCCTCTGTATTTGTCAAATTTTGGTACCATAAAAGTGCGTTGGAAATGGCGACATATGTAAAGAGTGATCAAAGGGATACAGGTACAAATCCTCCACTGTGTAAGACTTGGTTTGTCCTTGATTTTGCATGTCAATCATTTGTGTTTGTAGATTTTGCACTTGTTGTATCAACATGTCTATTGGATATTGAGGAACATTCCTGACATTGAATCTCTGTGTCGTGGTTGGTATAAGGCTTCTCCTTTGAGTTCCTTGTATTGGGACATATGATTTCCTTGAGATTTGGTTTTGATTTCCCAACATGTGATTTTAATATTGGGGTATCTGATTGGTCCAAGGTTGCTATTGATGCTGTTATTGGGATCCCTATTGGAATAAAGGTGTAGCCTTCGATGGACATTAATTGAATGTCAAACCTACAGATATTGATCTCTATTGTTGTGAAGTTTTAAATCTAAAGCTAGTAGGGATAGACTATAGTGTATGAGTAGTTGCAAATGGGTTATTACTCATCTTTGGGAATCGATGATATAGCTTGAGCACTTGGTGTGAAAGGCCATGGGGAAGATGCTTGAGATAAACTAGTAACCATGAGTGCACTCATTTGGGAACCCATCATGTTTTGGGTGGAAGATGTACTAGCTTGATTGGTTGAGCTAGTTTGTGTAGACAGTCTGTGCTGATGCCGTAGATGTTGATGATGTCATAAAAAATACTTGAGACACCACAAGATTTATTTGAGAGTTTTGAGTTGTGATTTGTCCTGCTAGTGGGTTTTCAGGCCATATCGTAGATACATTGACTTCAGCAGGGATCTTGACTCCCTTTTTGACCAACATAGCTAGAAATCTCTTAGGGCTTCTTTTCACAACAACATCTACCACTTGCATAGAATAAGAATCTTTCCACATGCCCTCGATCTCTTCCTCTGTGATGTCTTGAAACATAGTTGGCCTTCAAGAACCATTTGGAAGTGTATGCACTTTTTCAATTTATAGCGAGGGATCCATGTTTTTGAATGGGTCATCCTCTTTCTCTTTTTCCCACAGAGGAAACTGGTTAACGTAGGATTCATCTAGTTGGGTTCTAGCCTTTGACCTAGTATAAGGTCCTCCATAAGGTATGAAATACATGGTGTTATTTAGGTTTTAACTAAAATGAGTGATATAAAGTAAACAAAAGGGATAACCTCTCGAAGAGGGTTCAAGTACCTATTTTGATAAGGGTAATTCTAAGAACAAATTTCAATTTCTCTTGATCTCAGAGATTGGTGATGTAAGATATTTATATTGACTCTTGCCTTAGATGAGAAAAATTTGTTGATAAAGATTGATGAGGCTGAGATAATGGGATCAAGATAGTCTAATATAAGCTTTTGAATTATCAATGTTAAACAATAGCCGAACTGACAAAGAATGACGATCCTAGATGTTTTTAGATTCACACTAATTATTTTTTTTTTCCTTAGATGTGTACACTGACCTTTCACACAAAATAGGGAATCTTTTCCAAGGT
This sequence comes from Thuja plicata, assembly GCA_018584345.1. Taxonomy (NCBI): domain Eukaryota; kingdom Viridiplantae; phylum Streptophyta; class Pinopsida; order Cupressales; family Cupressaceae; genus Thuja; species Thuja plicata. Next base: position 1,438,452 of record MU223792.1, read on the forward strand.
TTTAGACTGATAAAATGTAGTATTTTTGATAGAGGAATCCAACTTGTCTTAATAGAATAAATGCATAGGTCTATAGGTTGACTGTGAAAAAATTCTTTTGATTGTGGCAAAATGAAAGGTCAATTATGATAAAATTCCAGCGATTGCGATAATAGAAGGATCAATTGTGGCAATTAAAGGCTCGATTGCGGTGAACATCTGTCAATTGCAAAAATATTCCGTCAATTGTGACAACATGTGAAAGTCTAGAAAAATGATTGCAATTTGGGAATCTGTTTGATAAAATGATCTTTTTGGAACAATGATTTGATTTTGGAATAGACTTTGGTTGACACCCTACACTTTGAACATGTTTGAAATAATAAATTATAATAGACATAATATTTTGAAGATCCAAGAATAATAAAAAAATGTATGTTCTATAACATTTTTTAAGTTGCAAGGTTTTCAAGTGGTCAAAATAGAGACAGTCAGGTTTAATCTATGATCAATTAGCTTCAAGATGCAATATTATAGGCCCAATTCTTTTGATGTTCATAATCTCACACAAAAATTTTCACGCTACTAGGACACAAAGACCCATGATGTAGGTGCCCGTATTTTTGCCTTTCCCAAATATTGTTGTAGTGCTAATGAAGATCTCTTTCATCAACACAATACCTTGGAACACATATGCTAGGAGTCTTGGGGGGAAATTATGTAACCCCTTGCACTATAATAAGACACTTGTTCAGAGGTGAAATAGGTAGGTCTCTAATTAACTGGGTTGTATTACGGTCTGTGACATCTATACAATCGGTTTGTACATGTGTGACTCAATTAAGAGCCTGGCTGACCATGTTGGCCACTTAGGGATACTTCAACCGATCCAAGATATCATCAACACACCTCGCCCGAGCTTGGATAGATATAAGATAGATCTTTGTCCCATGTCTTGTTTATATACTGATTGAAAGGATTACCGGTTTAAGGTCATCCTCTAAGGAAGAACCAATTTCCCCAGACATGCCTCTTTAAAAAGTGTAAAGGTTTTTATTCTAACAGATTTTTGCAAGTGCACCAAAGACTCAAGACACAAGGTTAATCATTTAAGCACCAAAATATCAAGTGTGAACTGAGCTATCATCCATACATGCACGCGAGTTCAATTTTAAGCCCAAATGAAATGATGATTGTTTGTTCAATTTTAGATGCACCAAATTCAAAGATTCTTTGCCTTAGTCAATTATTAACCACCACATCAATTTTATGCACCAAATTGAAAGATGAGATCATGTTGTTTGATCATACACTTTTCTTTTTAGGCACCAAAAGATAGATGAATTAATTTTAGATTTATCAATAATTAAGCTATTTCCGCACCACAAGCTATCGAGAAATGTTAGCACAAAAAAATCCTAACAATCAAAATGAATGATATTTAGAAATGTTTGGATTTTTAAGATCATTAATGCTCATGGTAAATTTATATTTGGTTGAAAATTTCTTAAGAGAATCAATATACCTATTGAAGGATTCACTTTTGTCTTCAACTACGATTGCCAAGGTTGCCTTTTGTTGTGTGTAGTAATGAGCGACTCTTCTTTGGGATAATTTTCTTGACCTAAACCTTGGGTTTCATCTAATTATTCTCCTTGCCATTTGTCATTTTTTCAGTCATGCACATAAACCGAAAAAGAATAAGATCTTATCAATCAAAATGATGAAACAGAGAAATTGCAAAATAATTATGATAGTTGCAAAATAGGACCAACAATTGTGAAATTATTTTGTCAGATGCAAAATTTGTCAGGCAATTACAAAATATAATAGGAAATTATGAAATAATGTTGTCGATTGAGAAACAGTGTTGACAATTGCGAAATAGTGCTAGCAATTGTGAAATAATTCCTTTGATTGTCAAACATTGTTGTCAATTGTGAAATAATATTGCTAGCAATCGTGAAATTATTCTGTCGATTGTGAAACATTGTTGTCAATTACAAAACAATACATGAACCAAAGACTACAAAATGACAAAATTTGATACTGAAATACAAAAAGAAATTGCAAAATTATAGAGAGAAATTGCGGTACTAATAAAAAAATAAAAAATAAAATGAAACTGCAGTCGTTCGACCGAGGCCGAGAAATTCTATTTTTCATCTGCAAGCGATTATCGGGCTGTTTGATTCACATTAGGTTAACCAAAATGTATAGATGCAATCCTTCACACTCAAACAAGGGTTAGTAGCACCGATTTGTAATGGGGGAAATCAATCAAAACTACTAAGAATGAACCTATGGACAATAAAATAACAAGCAAAATAGAGGAAAACAAATGAATGCAAACCACAATGCTTGAAGCTTCTATTGTTTCTCTCTATGCCTGCTAAAATGTTGTATGAATGGTGCTTAGTATTGGTATTGCTAATGTCTATGACATGGGAGTGTTGAGAAAATGTAATCAATGTGATAATAATTTCGCTCGATGCTTCATACAAGAATCCTGCAGAGTAATTATGCACAAAGATTGAAATCCTAGATCCTTCAAATGGTTGAGAAGGGTTGATTATATATAATAGGGAAAATGATTTGGACAGATGAGATCGATCCCAGAAATTGGAGGATGAATTGTTGAGATAAAAAGAAACTGGAGAAGCAATTAGTAAACTTGACCTCTTTAACTGAAGAAAAGAGGGGATAGTTTAGTTAATTGAAAATATGATTGTGAGTTGCCTTTTAAAACTAAACAGAAGGTGGAGAAAATTATTCCATCCCAAAGATATGATCGGGAGCTCTCTTTTTGGAACTGAAGAGAATATTTATTTGAATATTTAATTGATTTTTTGAAATTAAAGTATTCAAACATGAGATAACTGAGTTGCATTTGATTTAAATAGATTTTTTGAGTGAAATTAAATTAACTCAAAGAAATTAATTTAATTAGAATAATTAATTAATAATTTTAAACATTTAAATTTAAAATTTTGGAAATTGAATTTAATTAATTAATAAAGATAAATTAATTAAGTTTAATTAATTAAATAAAATTAATTATTTAATAAATTTTGGGGATATGATTAAATGATTTGGGGTATGGATTTTAGAAGAAATAAATGATTAATTAATGATTAAAAAAGCATAATTAATAGATGAAAATTATTACTTTAATGTATGGTCACAAGTCTATCCATTTTGGGATGTCTACAATATATATTCTTGTTCCTTTGGGGGGGGGGGAAAGGTTTCAATCTTCAATCTTTTTCTAAGGATATAATTTCCTTGGTATAGTGGCATTTGTTTATCATGTGCCATTCCTTTCTTATAGAGAATTGATTATTTTTATTTAGGAGTCTCTCTTATGTAAGAAGTGTGTATCCTTGAAAACAACCTCTTCCTTATTTGCAAGCATTTGTCCATCCTAAACAATTTCTCTTACTTGGGGGCTTAAAGTGTGTTATCCTTCATCAAGAATCTATTTTAACCTAGAAATAGGGGGCTAAAAAAGGTGCATTCTTGTTTTCCTACCGTCTTTTCATTGAAGATGTTATCTTTATTCAAGAACTCCTCTTGAAGGTATATGTCTTACAATAAGGATCTCTTCCTTTCAAGGGTCTCTTCCCACTTGTGGAATATCCTTTCATGGTTTATTATTTCCTTCAGTTGACGAGAGTTTTCCCTCTTTGCTAAGGTTCTGGCATATGTTGTTGATGTAAAGAATGTCTCCTTGTTTTTGGAAGTAGGTGTTGGCAAGTTGACTCCCAAGGAGTATATGACTTATTTTGTGTTGTCATTATGGAAAAAAAGTCATATGAAGTTTTGATAGAAAAATATGAAGTGAAAATCAACTAAGTGTAGAAGACATAACAGAACAGTGACTTGCAGTCGATCAGAGCATCAACGCACGTGCGTACGATCACATCAAGATATGTGTGTTCATAATTAAGCTCTATGGTATGTTGTTATGCTTACCCTATACACACATGGTATGGAATTTTAGTACGGACAAGTTATAGAAAGAACAAGTACACTAGTAGTCCAAAATACAGAGTATGGAGCCGACTTCAGGTTTTTGATTAGCGTGTAAAATTTTGTTATGTAAAGGCTAAGCACCTATTGTAATAAGTTTGTAATCATATATTAAAATTTATTGTAAACACACTTAAGCTAATATGTTTGGAAGCATTGTGAATGTTGTTTTTCGGCCGACTAAGGTCTTGTTTATAGTCTTGTCTATTCAGGCATAAACACACACACACACACACACACACACACACACACACACACACACACACACACACACACACACACACACACACACACACACACACACACACACACACACACACACACACACACACACACA
>MU223792.1:1449253-1470295 GCA_018584345.1 Thuja plicata
ACTCCTAACAGGGTCAGGCCTTTAACCAGGTCATTGTACTTGCATTGTAAAGACTGCTCCTAATAGGGCAAAGGAACTTTAACAGGTTCATTATACTAGTGCAATATTTGTGGGTACTAATTCCCACTAGGGTTTTCCTCTAATCAAGGTTTCCCTATAATCATATTATGTGTTATGTGATCTTGTGTTAAGCTTCAAGTTATATATAATTGATTTATGTTTAAAGTTGTTGAATTAGCTAAACACTGATTCACCCCCCCCTCTCAGCGTTTCCAACAGTAGGTATCCTTGTTCTCTTTCCTTATGATTCCACCATAATTCTGTCTTGTCATCATAAGGAGGGGGGCATACATACAACCTCCTTTGTACATTATGCAACCTTTTTGTTTATTGATCCCTAAGGAGACAATGCTTTCCTTAGGAATGATCATTTTTGTTTATTGATCCCTAAGGAGACAATGCTTTCCTTAAGACTGATCCTTTCTGTAGATCCCTATGGAGACAATGATTTCCAAAGGACTGATCCCTTTAGCCACCCTAAGTGAAATTTTTTAAGATGCTCCAGAGTGTACTAAAAATTTTTCAAGCCACCCCTGAGCATAAAATTTTACAAAGATATCCTGTGCAAAAATCTTTCATGGTAGAATTGACTACCATAATGTAGTTGGATAGGTCATCAATTATCCTTCCTTCTTTCTTCGGGATGAGTAAAATTACCATAGTACATATTGGTAGCCTATTTGATTCATGAACTCTCTCTCTTCTTTCCATGCTCTCATGGCTATGCTAGTGGGTTAGATCATAGAGTTTCATCTTTGGAAAGCGCTTTTTCCCTTTCCCCGTGGTCATTTATGCTCTTGCAATAGCTTTCTAAATATGATATTAGTGCTTGATACATTTCTCAATTGAGGTATCTTCAACTAGTTGATTTGGAGTTTTGTTTTGTGATACTAACCCCTTTTTGTTTGTTGTTGTTTTCTTTCTTTTTGTTTTATTTTTCATGCACTTGTGCATAGATTTTTGAGTTGAGATCCTTAATTTGGGGGCTTGCATCCTCAAACTTAGCAAAGTTTCATATTTTTGTAGTTTGCCCAAGATCATCTCTCTCTACCTTATTCTCTCTCATTCCCTTTGTGGTGAGCATGAGGTTGTCTCATAATCCCACTAAAGTGGGGTCTAAATTTACCTTCCTAAATTGTAAGAACCTAACTAAGTGTACAATTTAAGGACCATTTTGCACTCACCTTAGTGTATTTTCTATAATTGGACCTCATATGGTACTTAATGGGCACCTAAATTAAAACATGGGTCTTTTTTCTCTTCAACCTTGTTTAAAATCGAGGTTAGCTCTTATTTCTAAGTGTGGTCCTCTATTTTTCCTCCAATTAAATTATTTATTTCATCAAATAGGATCTATATAACTATTTATGGCCTTTTTATTCTCTCCCAACCTTGGATCTAGCTATGCCTTGAAAGCCCACATCCACTCAGTGCCCGAGACCCATGGTCCTAATTTGGGCCCTTATTGGGTGGAAAAAATATTTTAAACATTTTGTTCCCGAGAACAGGGTGTTTCAAACAATCTATTCCCTGAGATATTGTGTTCAAATTTGAACTAGGGACCTATTTCAGTGTTTTAGCAATGGATTTTGATTTATAGTCAGCCTGCTTGAGTTTTAGTCCCTAAAATATTGTGAGAGGTATATAAAAACCCTATCTCTCCTTATTTTGGCATCCACAAGCTATTCAACATTATTATTGAGCATACACTATCAAGCAATTACAATCAAGATCAATCATTCAATCTATCAAGTGCAAAGAAGCAAATCAAGATCCATAAAGTCATCAAGACCAAACATTCAAATATTCATTATTCTCAAGAATTCAAGGTTTTTATCTCCTTAGATATAGCTTCTTTCCCCCATTGGATTCCAAGAAAAGGAGTTGGCACTCAAGGAGGAATATTCATGATCATCTACATCCATTCAAGTCTTCTCTTTCTTCTCCTCAATCAAACATTGTAGTGAATTACAACATCCACTTCATAAGGTTTTTTCTTTGATGATTTCCTTTTGGGTTTTTTCATTAAGTCAAAGCTATTGCATCAACATACTTGATTACATTCTAAGAATCATTTGTGTTTCCAAGGTATGATATACTTTATGTACTAGATCTAGCCTCTACTACATGAAAATAGACTCTCATTTCATTTCATTTGAAGGTTGATGCCTAAAAAGGGGTTTGATTGAGGTAAAGCCCCATACCCAATCTTCTTCCCCATTTTTATGTATGTAGGAATAGGTTACGAAGCTTCTATATGAAATCTGAGAAGATTGAGACCTGGTCGTTCATCCATGGAAGTTTGAGGTTAAAGCCTAGGGAACATTACATTTAAAACATTGTGTACCTTATAGATCCATCCCAAATTTGGCCATAACATAGGTTAAAACTTCAAGATATTAGATAAGTAGCTATAGGTATTTTTGAGATCCTGAATTTTTTGTTATTCAGATCTGAAACAACATTTCTCCTACTTTGATTCTATTTTCCTATAAATATTCCTCAAATTACATTATTAATTATTTCCTATCATTACAACATTACAATGAAGTAAAATTGGCCCTTTCAGTGATTTGGATCTTCCTAATACTATTGGGACATCTTCCTTCCAAATGTGAAATTTGGTAAGGTGAAGCAATCTATCCCTTTTGCATTGCATCCATTTTCATATTGTTCAAGACTGAGCACCGTTAAGCTCCTTAACCGTGCATCAATTTCATAGTAGCACAGTCTCATTAAAGCCCTAAGTGCATCCTTTTTTTTAATCTTATGTGGCTTACCAAGGTACACAATATATCCATGAATTTAGCTCGAAGTGATCTGAGTCCTATTTTTCTTATAGCTAAAATTAGGGAATTATTTTCATATGTTGAGACCAAGCTCTAGAATGTGGCGGTACTCTAGTTTGTATGATGTTAAGTAACCTTCCTACATTATATCCTTCCTTAAATTGTTTAATTTGACATGACTAATATTTACTAAGGCTACATGAATGTAATCCCTTACATATTCTATGTATTCCATAGCTAAACATACATTAGAAAATGTACCTTCCTTTTTTTTTGTCTCAGTTTCCACATACATATATAGCTTGAACATTCATCGTGGCTTCAATGTGACATCAAAGTAATATGTTTAGCCATTATGTTAGTAAATAGAACAAATACTTTTGGGACATGAAATTATTTAAACAAAACCATCATTAGGGAACGCAGAAAGAAGGCACTAAAAACACTTTTTTCACAAGGAGCTTTGGAAATCACATGATACAAAGTGAGAAAAATGAATAAATTTTTTCCATTATATCTCCTTCCAATGGAAACTTAGGCTTGAGAATTAATTTTTAATTATCGTTGAAGTCCCACTTAAAGGTGTTACTCTATTTCTCTAGAGAACACAAGAACCTCTGGAAGTCTCTTTAGAGACTTGAAAATCTCTTTAAATGCCTTCAAAACTTTTTATATGTTGAAAATTATTTAGCATACAACTTATCAGAGGGGTCTTAAGATCCACAATCAAATCTCCTCCTCAAACCAAACTTTCTATTTAGTTTCCAGAGGAAATATCTACACCATCAAGGGGCACACACACATTTATCCATATTCTTTACCCCAGTCTTCTTCATCTTCTCTCTTTCCTCATTCACATCAATTTGCCTCCTTTTTGGAATATAAGACCTCTCATTCCTTTTTATTTAGAACCTAGATATATGCCTTGATTTATTTCAATTAGAACATGTAGGACCCTAGTATGGTCCACTTAAATTCCTTATGCCATTTGATCTATATTAAACAACAATGTGCCCATATTTGTTGCATGTATAATAGTATATGTTGAAAGATTGAACATTTATAGCATTGTTTACATTCACAAAGCCATTTCTCATCATTACACTTCTATTCATTTGCCTTATGCCAAAAATTATTGCAAGCATAAAATTCACCATTAAAGGGATGTGATTTATATGACTTCAAAAATCTCTAGCTTTGTGTCCAAACTTATTGCATGGAAAATTATTTATCATTGAAAGACATAGGGTACTTGGTTTGAGTAGGGGCACACCTTCTAAAGTTTTTTATCCAAACTAGAGAGAAATATTTTTGATCTTCATTATCCTTATTAATTCATCCTTGACCTTTTTGTTTCCCTTTTAATATTTATTTGAAGTAATAGACCTTTCTCCTTTGTCAAAAATAAGTCCAAATTTTTCCCTTAAGGGTTTTTGAAAACCAAGCATATCACTGTTGCCTTTAAGTTTTACTTTCTTTTCTATTTGTTCCTTCACATCCTTTAATTCCTTTTTCAAAAATTAAATCTCAATCTTAAGCATAATGAAATCAATAGGCTTGCTTTGTTCTTTTTCTTATTTCTATTCCTTCTTCACCATGAAAACTTCTCCTTAATGCCTAGTGCATTCTTTGGATTTTATTTGCAACTTTGTCTCAAGATTGTTAGTAGTTTGCTTTCCTTATTCAATATTTTTCTTGATCATTTTTCATCCATTTTCTTTGAAATTCATCCATTTCATCAAGTGCACATCTCAATTATTCTTAAAGGTCTAGTACTATACCAATATCACATTTCTTTGTCTCCATAACATCCTAATCTCTCTCAAATTTAAACATGGTGTTCATGATGAACTATAACTAATTGGATGCTTGAACTTGATAAGTTGAAGTTCACCAAGATGCAAAAGTAAATACAAGACATTAAATCAGTTCATGTATGTTATTGTCATTGATGTCAACTTTATATGGTATGATTGTTTATACACATATTATCATAACCTTGAAGATCTGAAGAAGACAAAGCTTATGTTGTTGGTAAAATATAAAAAGTCTGTATACACCGAGTGACAATGAACCCCGAGTAGTTCACAGTGTATACTGAGAAAGTGTTACCGAGAAAGTGTATACCGAGCAAGTGTATATCGAGCATCATAGAAAATTGAAGTTGTTACTGAGCATAACTCGAGTTGATGACCAATCAGAACTGAAGTTAAAGAACAAAAAAATTACTTAGCTGGAAGAGCTATATTTAGGGATTGACTAATTGATTGCTTTATTTATAATGATCAGATGGGATAAAGAAAAGCATGACAAGTTTTATGGATCAATAAGTGATCTACAACAAAAACAAGGAGATTGAGTGGTTAATCATGTCTATATGGAGAGGAATGATGAGTATAATTTCTATGAAGATTGAATTATTTATGCAGATCTGATCATACAGGCTGAAGAATTCAGCCAAGGAATTCTACAGACACCGAGCAACAGAGGACATAGCATTCACCGAGGATAAGAGAGAAAGAGAGCAAAGTAACTGAAGTGTACATTGATCAGAGAGGTATTATTGAATGAAAAATAGATTTGAATACTTGCAAATTAAAGTTTTCTTTTGAACAAATCATTTACTATATCAGTTTAACCATTGATTCAGAAAATATCTTAACCGAGTGGGATTTAATAGTCCTTATTGTATTGAGATACTCAAGAGTATCAAAAGGTTTTCTTATTGACAACATAGTGAGTGCTAGGTCAAAAGAAAAAATGTTGGGTTTAAATCCTCCAACAAGGTCACACTTAATAGTGTGTATTGTAACCTTTAACAAGGTTGTATCTTCACTCAAGTCACTTTAGAAGAGTGAAATTATTTTTGGTTACCGGTCCCAGGTGGTTTTTTCCCATATTGGGTTTCCACATTAAAAATCTATGTCCAAGGTGTATATGTTTCATTGCATTGATATTTTTCTTTACACATTATTGAAACTAGATTGGTCAATTAACACTAAGTTTATTTACTACTACTCAGTAAAGTCTAGAAAAGATAAATAGTATATCTTACCGAGAAACTTATATTTGCTAAGTTTATTTATGACATACATCTTGATGGACTGAAAGATAACTAGAGGGTATTATATTTAAGAGATAAGTTTTGGTTGGATTTTTGGAATTATTTTTAAGGCCACTGATTCACCCCCTCTTAATTATTCTAACAATTAGTATCAAAGCTTTGGTGCTTGAAATAAAAGTTTAAAGGGAGTTAAGCTAAAGATCACAAGATGAGTAAAAGGGATGTGCCTAAGTTGAATAAGGACAACTTTTCATCATGGAAAAGCAGGATAAGACTTCATCTACCAGGTATTGGAAATGATGTCACACAACACTTGGATACTGAATATGTTGCACCTACTGGACCTCTAACTGTTGATCAATTAAGAGAGAAACATGGACACATTTCTATGATGATAGAACTTGATTGTTCACTAACCGATGCTGAATTTGAAGATGTGAAATCATGCACCTCTACAAAGAAAATGTAGGAGAAACTCAAGCTAGTACATGGAGGAGACACCAATGTGCTAAGAGCTAAAGCGGAAATCCTAAGAGGAAAGTTTGATGACTTGAGAATGAAAGGAGTGAACATCACTCAATACAATAATAGAATCAAAGAAGTTGTTAATTCTATCCATGGAGTAGGAGGAGTACCTTAGGAAGAAACAATTGTAAGTAAAACTCTGAGAACCTTACTGCTTGTTTATACTATTAGAGTATCTACAATTCAAGAAATGAGAGAACTAGCAAATAAAAATGTTACACTTGATAGTTTGATTGGTAGAATTATTTAATTTGAGATGAACAACATGAAAATAGTGTCTTACCTACTATTGAGTCCGCTTTCATGTCTTCTCTGAAAATAAGCAAATCTAGTAACAAAAACACTATGACAAATGATAGTGACAATGATAGTGATGAACAAGAACTTGATGAACTTGAAGCACTAATGGCTAGGATATTACATAGAGGCAAAGGAAAATATAAAGATAAATTACCATTGATGTATTTTTATTGCAAAGAAATTGGACATTTTTCTGCTAGATGCCCTAACAAGAGAGGATGAAAGAAACAATGACAAATCTTATGAAAAGAAGTATGACAGAAGTGATGACTGAGACTACAGAAGGAACTGACACTCTGATAGAAGAGATAACCAAGATTACAAGGACAAAGGAAAGAAGGCTTATTACCTGGTTGAGAACAAAACTAAAAAATCTAACACTGATGCTGATGAATATATTGAGGTAGTATGTATTGCTATGAAGGATGACTCAGACAAAGAAGAAAGGTATGTTGAAAAAGCACTAATATCTAAAGTTAGAAAAAATGATGTCTGGATTATTGATAGTGGCTGTACTCATCACATGACTATAGATAAAGAAAATTTTGAAACTTTTGAATATTATAATGGTGGACCAGTTAGGATGGGTAATGACTCGATTTTCCCAGTTGAAGAAAAAGGAACCATCATATTGAATAATATGATCAGATGTGAAAATGCATATTGGGTGAAAGGAATTAAATATAATTTATTGAGTGTTTCATAGCTGAACAACATAGGACACCAAGTTTCATTTGTGAACAAAAAGGCAATGATCTATAATGGAAAAGGAAAGCTGATCAGTATTGGTGAACAAACAAAAGGTAATCTTTTCTCTCTTGATGATATTGAGACTACTTGTTTATTGGCTAGAAATGAAGACATTTGGTTGTGGCATAAAGGGTTATGTCATGTGAATTTTGACAACATGGTTAAGATAAGTAAGAAAATAAAAGTGAGAGGCTTACTAAGTATTTCAAAGCCCGACCATGTTATGTGCAAAAATTGTCAAATAGGAAAAATTACAAAGTCTAGTTTCAAGAGAAAAACCTACACATATAATGCTATTATGGAGTTAGTCCATACTGACTTATGTGGACCAATGAGAACAAAGAGCTATTATGGTGATAGATACTTTATTCTATTTGTTGATGACTATTCTAGGATGATGTCTCTCATGCTCTTAAAAGAGAAATCTGAAGCATTTAAGATGTTCAAATGGTATAAAGCTAAAGTTGAAAAATAAAGTGGAAAAGAACAAAAGTTTAAGATTAGATAGAGGAGAAGAATTTATTTATGATGAATTCACTAACTTTTGTAATGAGCATGGGATTACAAGACAAGTTTCTACACCATGAACACCACAAAAAATAGTATTGCTAAAAGGAGGAATAGATCAATTGTTGATTGTGCCAAAACACTGATGATCAAAAAAGGCATCACACAAACATTCTGGAGAGAAGCTGTAAGTACTGTTGTCTATACACTGAACCGAGCTCAATTGAAGAAAGACACAAATAAGACACCTTATGAGCTATGGTATGGATACACACCAAATGTGAGTTACTTTAGAATTTTTGGAAGTCAATGTTATATACTGAAAGATAATAGAAATGGGAAACTTGACTCTAAAAGTGATGAAGGAATATTTCTAGGATATTCTACTAAAAGCAAAGCTTATAAATGTCTGAACAAATCTTCTAACAAAATCATTGAGAATGCAAATGTTAAGGTTGATGAATTTGCTGAGAAAAATGATGAGGAAAGCATAAAGGAACTTGAATATTACAACATATTTTTCTACATACAAGAATCTAAAATCTTACCTGAGCGACAAAACAATGCAAACGAGCAACAGGCTGCACACACTGAGAATCAAGAAAATGCTCACAATGCTGAACTGAGTGATGAAGATCAAAGATCTAAACCTATACTTTCTAAATATGTTAGAAGACACCATCCAAAGGACTAGATCAATGGAGACATAAGAGAAGGAATGAGAACAAGAAGTAAGTCTCTTAACACTAGATGTTTAATTTTTAATTTTGAGCCTAAATCTATTAATGATACACTTGAGAATCAAGAACGGGTTAGTGCAATGAATGAAGAGATTGAACAAATTGAGAAGAATAAAACATGGACATTAGTACCTAGACCGAGTGACAAAAATGTCATTGGCACCAAATGAATTTTTAGAAACAAACTTAATGAGAATGGGGAAGTCACAAGGAAAAAATAAAGACTGGTATGCAAAGGGTATACACAAGAAGAACATATTGATTATGGATAACCTTTGAATCCATTGATATACAAGAAGGAGTAAGAATTCTACTTGCTTATGCTACTTTTAAAGGATTCAAAGTATACCAAATGGATGTTAAATCTGCATTTTTGAATGTAATACTAGAAGAGGAGGTTTACATTGAACAACCTGAAGGGTTTGTTGATCCTAACAAGAGGATCATGGTTTGTAGAATACATAAAGCCTTGTATGGATTAAAACAAGTACTAAGAGAATGGTACATACCACTTCACTCTTGTCTCTTTAGTATTGGATTTATTAGAACAAGTGACAACAATAATCTATACTTGAAATGAGATATTGATGATAATACTTTGATTACTGAGATATTTGTTGATGATATCATATTTGGAGGTAATGATATGCTATGCAAGCCATTTGCTGATGAAATGAGAAAAGAATTTGAAATGTCAATGTTTGGAGAGATGAAATTTTTTCTTGGTCTACAGATTCTACAACAAGATGAAGGAATCTACATCACACAATCAAAATACATCAATAAATTTATGAAGATATTCAAGATGGAGGACTCAAAACTAGTTGGAACACCTATGGAAAACATATGCAAATTGACAAAGGAAGAAAAGACAAGTGAGGTAAATCAGACCTTATACAGATCTATGATTGGTAAGCTAATGTATGTTGTACACACTAGACCTAATATAGCACATGCAGTTGGTATAGTTGCAAGATTCTCTACTAATCCCAAGGAATCACACATGACTGTTGTTAAAAGAATTTTGAGATATCTGAAGAATACTAAATACTATGGTTTGTGGTACAATAAAGAAGACAAATTTGAGCTACAAGTTTATACTGATGCTTATTGGGATGGAAACATAGATAATAGAAAGAGCACAACAGGATGAGCATTCTTTATAAGTGACAGACTTGTCACATGGATAAGTAAAAAGAAAAGATGCATATGTCAATCAAATGCAGAAGCAAAATATGTAGCTACTGCTACAAATTGCTCTAACATTGCATGGATCAAGCAATTGCTAAAAGGTACGAATGAATAAATTATTGACCGAGTAATTATCTATTGTGATAATACTAGTGCTATAAACATCTCAAAGAACACTGTGATGCATGCTAAGACAAAGTACATAGCTATTAAGTATCATTACTTGAGGGAATAAGTACAAGAGAAACATGTAATACTAGAATATGTATAATCTAAAGAACAACTAGCAGACATATTCACAAAACCATTGCTAAAAGATACATTTGAGTACCTAAGGAATAGACTAGGGGTTTGAACCTTGTCTATTGGTCACTAAGCTGACTAGGAGGCTGCATCAACCTACACATTATTAGAAGATATATCATGTTGATGCAAGCTAAGATATGGATTGCAATGACATATCCATCCACTAAAGGGACAAAAAGCTTCAAAGGGAGAAAAATATTGTTGGCTACTACATAAATGTAATTTTTTTTGGCATTTCTATCAAAGGGAGAGGAAAATTCAATGAAACATTCATCAGAGAAAGAATATTCTACAACATAAAGGAAGAGAAAGATTCAATGAAATAACCATCCATCAAAGGGAGAGAATTGGAGAGAGTTAACACTGCATATCTATCTAGAAAAGGGAGAAGAGATTCTACAAGAAAGGGAGAGACATAATTAGAAAACAAAATTGCTACACCTATCCATTGAAGGGAATGAAGAAAGAGAGAGCACACAATAGAATCAAATCTAGGCTAGAAGAGCTTACCGAGATTTAGATATTTGAATTGGTTATAGAAAAATAAGTTTGGTATGTTGTGACATATTTTATACTTCATATTTCATAGTATGTTGCCATTAATGCCAAAGGGAGAGATTGATGAACTATAACTGATTGAATGCTTGAATTTGATAAGTTGATGATAAGCGAGATGTAAAAGTAAATGCAAGACATTAAATTAGTTAATTTATTGTATTTTCATTGATGTCAACTTGATATGGTATGATTCTTCATACACATATTATCATAACCTTGAAGATCTAAAGAAGACAAACTTTATGTTGTCGGTAAAATATAAAAGGTTTGTATACACCGAGTGACAGTGAACCCCGAGAAGTTCACAGTGTATCTTGAGAAAGTGTTATCGAGCAAGTGTATACTGAGCACCACAATAAACTAAAGTTGTTACCGAGCATAACTAGGGCTGATGACCGATCATAACTGAAGTTAAAGAATGACAAAATTACTTAGCTAGCAGAGCTATATTTAGGGATTGACTGATTGATTGCTTTATTTACAATGATCAATTAAAATAAAGCATGGAAGAAGATTTAAAGCATGTTTTATTCACAGTTATCAAGGAGAGATCTATGAAATAAAACTAAAGCAGAGCTTTATGGGATAAAGAAAAGCATGACAAGTTTTATAGATCAAGAAGTGATCTACGATAAAAACAAGGATATTGAGTGACTAATCATGTCTATATAAAGATAAAAAGAATTCATTATGAATAGAAGAGGAATGCTGAGTATAATTTGTGTGAAGATTGAATTATTCATGCAGATCTGATCATACAGGCTAAAGAATAGAGCCATAGAATTCTGCAGACACTGAACAACAGAGGACTGAGCATTCACCAAGTAGAAGAGAGAAAGAGAGCAAAGGAAATAAAGTGTACATTGATCAAAAAGGTATTATTGAACTAACAATAGATCTGAATACTTGCAAATTAAATTTGTATTTTGAATAGATCATTTACCATATCAGTTTAACTATTGATTCATAAATCTCTTAACCGAGTGGGATTTAACAATTCTTATTGTATTGAGATACTCAAGAGTATCAGAAGGTTTTCTTGTTGACAACATAGTGAGTTCTAGGTCAAAAGACAAAATGTTGGTTTTAAATTCTATAACAAGGTCACACTTAACAGTGTGTATTGTAACCTTTAACAGGGTTGACTCTTCACCGAGCTCACTTCAGAAGAGTGAAATTATTTTGGGTTACCGGTCCCAGGTGGTTTTTTCCCATATTGGGTTTCCACGTTAAAAATCTGTGTCAAATGTGTATATGTTTCATTTCATTGATATTTTTCTTTACAGATTATTGAAACTGGATTGGTTGGTTAATACTAAGTTTATTTACCACTACTCAGTAAACTCTAGAAAAGATAAACAACATATCTTACCGAGAAACTTATATTTGCTAAGTATATTTATGACATACATCTTGATGGACCTAAAGATAACCAGAGGGTATTATATTTAAGAGATAAGTTTTGGTTGGATTTTTGGAATTATTTCTGAGGCCACTGATTCACCCCCCTCTCAGTTATTCTAACAGTTCAAATTCCAAATCTACTCAATTTGTTAGAATATTTCTTTTTTTAAAGTTGCTCTAATACCAATTATTAAACTCTTTTGAATGCTACAGGTGTGAATTAGCATACACTAAAAAATAAATTATTACTAGTCATTAAATAATTTAACTTATGTGCATAAGAAAATAATTGAAACATAAATATAAACACATATAACACCAAAAGATTATGTGAAAATCCAAAGTGGTAAAAACCATGGTGAGAATCACACTTGCTATATGAAGAACAAATAATAATTATTTTAGGATAGCGGTCAAGAAGATCATTACTCCTAATTTGGTCTTGCAAACCAAGGTGCATTTCCTTAGGGTAAGATACAATGACTTTCAAATCACTAAATATCACTTCTTTAGGGAAAGGTACAATATCACTACTTACAATAAATTATATTTAATGAATTGAGTACATGTGCATTCTTTTATAGTATTGATTATAGTTCATTGTTTATACATCTATCACTTATTTTATCTCTATTTATATACACATATGGACTCTGACACTTCACAGTATATCATGCACTCTCATACACAACTCTTACTTCCATCTACAAAGGATATCCACCAACCTATATCTAGTGCAAGACAAAATGATATTCATTAGGTCAACCTAATAAGAAGTAGCATATAATGCATAAAACATAAAATCCAAACACCATCTCCAATGCATGAATAAGGGAAAAATAATCCTATGAAGCATAAAAATAATTTGGCACACCTTTCTCTAGATCCAAAATATTTTGCAGAATCACCGTAGGCAACTGTAATGACAAAAATATCTTCATTCAACTCCAAGAATAAAACTTGTCAAAGCACATCGTCCATCAACCACAAAAAGAAGTGAAGACCTGTATAGGCTCTTATAATTACCTATATACCATCACCTTATCACCATATCATCAAATCGATAAACCAAATCAATTAAAATAACTTAAGGAAGAGGAATGCAAAGCATTCTTGCAAACTGGTACATCATTTTTGCCAAACCAACACACAAAAAATCATATCTTTTTCTATAGATAAAATTAGTAAATGAATATGGAGATGTGATATCTTCTAACATCTAAAAAAACCATATTCCATCTACAAGACAAGATATGATGATGCACCATAATGTAGAGTAAAAAGAAAAAATCATTCTGACATATTATTCATCAGAATAGTCACACTTGACAGTTTCTATGTGCATAAAATTTAAAACACCTCCAAAGCTATGGAAAAGACTCGGGACCTTCAAATATACCTCATACATTATTCTCCACCAATCTATATATATATATATATATATATATATATATATATTTCTAACATTGTACCACTTTAGAGGAAATAAGGAAACTATAGAACACAACTCCCATATATGTATATCCATCTTCTGGACACCAACTAAAACAAGTTCAAAATAAATGAGAACATAAAATTAATATGTACAACAAATACATCTATATCTCCCCCCTAAACCCTTACAAATTTTTTGACTCAGAAACATGCCATATCTAGCGAGGATATATATTACTAGAATAGATAACTTAAGTCTCTTGTCTAGATGAATTATAGGAGGAACCTATGCATCCTTGATTTTTCCAGTCAAAGGGACTTTCTTGGAATCCATAGAATTGAAATTTTCAAAATTCTTTTTCAAATATCAACGTAATACCTTTACTTCTATTAATGCATTACATTGTCTAAAGCCTCAGAGTCTATAATGCAACTACTTAGTCTATGAATATTACTTTACAATGACACGTAGAAAGGTTTTAGCTTGATAAAAAGCACAATAAAGGTATAATATTTGGTGATAGATGATAAAATAGATGATGACATTTAAAAATCAATTATTTGTTCATCAATGAGGTTAGTCTTAGCATCTTTTGATTTCACAAACTTTACTAACTGGTCAAGCTCATTGGGATTCAAGTTTAGGTATTCATAAGGTAAAATATAATCTTGGAAATCTTACAAAAGTCTATAATTTCAAAGTACTGATAGCTTTATGAGAAGACTAAGGGTCTACACTTTTGTGGGTAGCATCTAAATATTTTTGAAAATTAGGAGATATGGTACTATTTTTAGAAAAGGAATTAAATTTTGGAAAGTTTGGTATCACTCTAGAATTAGTACTTTTTGGTCCTTGAGTAAGCATCACACAAGGTAGATTTTTAAGCATAGGGTAAAAAGCTCCCCCTCTTTTAGATGTAGACTTGTATTCAAGGATGTTGATTGTAAAGTCACTATAGTTTCCAAGTGCATTTTCTTCATTCATTGCTTCTACTACCTCCCTCATAGTAGTTATCTGTGTATCTTCATCTATAGATAAGTATCTTCATCATGCTAAATAGTTATATGAAAGTTGTACATGGTTCTTGTAGACACCTAAAATTGACATGTTGCCCACGTTCGACAACTTTACTAATTCATCTCAATTGATTAAATGATCTTTTTTATTAAAATAATTAGTGTCATTCGACTATATTCAAACTTCAAATTCAATATTACCCCTTTTCCATAATTGAATAATTTTAATCAATTATTTAATTATTAGCATCTAAACATTATTCTTTAGAGATTCTTCAATTATTCTTCTCTTAATTAATTAAATAATAATTATTATTTAGTTAATCTCCTATCTTCATAATTAATTAAGTAACTATATTGTTTAATTAATACTTCCTCAATGTTATTATTATATTTATATGACAATTTCTATTAATTAATCTTTTCTCCTTTTTTTTGATTGGTGATAATTGCTTTTGACTGGAGCTTTTAACCAGTGGGATCATAACAGGGAACCCCATCCCCGAGAACACATTGAGGTATTAACACCTCCTTGATTACAACATGGAAACCCTCCTCCCACCACTTGTCTCCCTATAACTCATCTCCCCCACCTTCACATCCACTAGCAACACGTCTACCAAGAGAGCCTAGTTATGAAATGAGCACCATGTGAGCCTTGCGGGGATTTGAACCTTGGTTGCACCATTAACAATGCAACCACTTAACCATCACACTATGTGATGAACCCCCATCTTTTCTCCTAAAATTAAATAAATGATAGTTTATTTAATTTCCTAATTCATTCTTCTCATAAATAAACAAATTTTATTTATTTATTTATTATCCACATGTGCAATTAAATAAATTTTCTAATTTATTTAATTTTAATTATTCTTCTAGTTCTAACTAACATTAAGTCTTAGTCTCACTATTCAATCACCTTTTTTGACTGACCAATCTATCTAATTCTCTATTTAATCAATCTAGTCATCTATCTAATCAAACTCAGTTCACTCACAATCAAATGAGCTAACAAGTCAATTTATCCACTTCACTATCCAATTAATTGAGTTCAACTCTTCAATCAAACCCAATTGACTCTTAAACCTATTTCAGTCATCTCCTCAATCACAAAATCATAATTGAAATCTAAAATTTATATATAATGAGAGCTAATTCTCACAATTCACAACCACATAATTCAAATTCTCATGGTGTCCAATTTAGAAAAAACTAAGAGCCCACATATTTCATTGAGAAAGAGAATAACAAGGGAGATATTTGGTTTGAATTACATTGTTGTTTTCAATTGTTTTCATTATTGTTTATGCATTTAATAATTTGTCTTTTTCTCTTGATGTTTAGGTACTAATTGTAACTAATAGATCTTTGTGGTTAGATCTTACTGTGTTGTTGCAAGTTCCAAGACTAAATTTACCCTAATACAAAATGGTGAACCTGACGTGAAGCACCATATGATTATATTTTTAATTTTTTTAATTTTTGTACAATTACAGGTCGATATGCCACAATTGATCTTCATACAAAACATTCATATGATCTAAATGATGCACTTATACCATATAAACAACATTATTGCATAAAGGATTTAACACACCTACCTTTTTGATGTGTTGCATTTGTCTTTTGTTTACTACTTTTATTTTGTCAATTGTTACTCTTTCTAGGTTATTCTGTTTGCATCTAACAAGGTTATTTTCTCTTTTTGATAATTATCCTATGCAAGTTTATGTTTATCATATGCAGATTTTTGTTTTTGATGCTCTGATTTTTACAATTCTTACTCTGATTCATTTCTATTTCTGTAGGTTTATTTGACATAGGTGACAGAAGCATATGACACAAGTAAAATTAGAATGACACATCCAATATAACCATTCGACACATCTACAGGCTTGAAAACTAAATCTACATATGAAGCAACACAATCAAGTGTTAAAATCAAAATACAGAAAGGTGAAGGTGAATCAACCATCTAAATATAGAAAAATAACATAGGAATTCAAGATCAATCAAGATTTCACACATAAAGCAACAATATAAGAATTATCAAACAATATCGAGTATCAGGAAACCTTTAATGATTTTTTGTAAAAGTATATAGGTATTGTGACAAATATGGTTTCATTAATGTTAATGTGATTTATCTTCATGATTATGAGCTTTAAATTATAGACATAGGGTTTGGGATATTGATATTTGATTTGTAGCTTGTGGCGAGGAAACAAGACTTATTTGTCTTATCATTCACACGTCATTTGAGATATAAAATAAACTTGTTTTCCAATTATGTATTTTTTTAGATCAAATAACACCTCATTTTGGGACATAACAATTGGAAAAATATGTCTTGCATTCTTAATGAACTTGCACGCTGTCAGTAGAACCTTTTTTCCCTTTTTAGAGAGGCCCGTGTGGTGAAATGATCACCTTAGAGGATGACCTCAAACCAAAAAATCCTTCCAACCAGTATAGAAATAAGATGTGGACTAAACTCTTGAATGTCTTACAAATAACTAAGATCAAGTAGGGGTGTTGGTGATAGCTCGGTTCAGGCCTATGTGCCTAAGGAGTCAACGTGACCGATTATGGACATAAGTTTCTTGCACTTGTTATTTGATTAGAGAGGCACCACATATCTGATTAAAAACCTTAAGATAGAGGCCACCCATTTCACCTTCAAACCTTATCTTATTTTAGTACAAGGGGATGGAAGAATCTCCCCCCAAGATCCCCATCATATATTTCCTTAAAAATGATTCAATTGGGGAGAAATCCTCTTTGATCAAGATCTAGAAAAGGCAAAAAAATAGGCTTACCCTTGGATGTGACACTGTTGTTTGAGTTGAAAGAAACCCAAGAAATGGGCCTAAAATAATTTAATGAAGCCCTTTTTTTAGGATAATAGCTGCTTGTATATGTTTTTGAATGTTATCTAACCAATGAAAAACTTGTGGCTTGAAAAAGTCACTGAATATACACAGATTGTACAGAGTTAAGTTTTTCAAACAACCATACTTTACATTTGTGTTTTAAAAATATGTCAATTTTTTTTTATCAGAGAGAAAATAAAATGATTGACATAATCATTATACACATCTAAGAATAATTGGATGCAGTCTTTATATGCATGTGATGCAACCGTACTGTTCATCATACACACTTTTTGATCATAAGTCACATCTATAATTGCTTTTCTATGTAGTTACTGTAACCTGATACACATTTGCTAGATTCATGCTACACAACCTTTGTAACCATTTGATGCACTTGACTGGTAAAATTGAAAAACTGTATCAGACTGACATTAGGATTTCTAGATCTATCATTTGTCTTTGCCTAGATTTTCCTACTTCCATTATTGACATCCAATATGCATCCATACATTTAGTAGTTATACCTTGCACACTAAGTTGTGTTCTTTTATTTAGGAAGCCAAAACCTTGCATAGTTGTCATATTCTTTGCATATTACATTACCTTCACTTTAGTTTTCAAAAAACCATAAAAACACAACAATATAGTTGCATTTCCTAAGCTAAAACATTACACCTTTAGAGTCACCTTTTAAAACTAGAAAGCACATATTTTTTTGTATTACTATAGTGATCTTAAGAATCATATTGACCTCCTTGAGTTCAATTATTGTCTCATCCTATTGTCTTTTTATATAAACCCCATCAATTTGTCAATTAGTCTCAAATATGAGGTCAAGATAATTCCCAGAATCACTTGGGTCTATCTTAGAAACATTGCATTCAAAATTTCTAAATCTTCTATTAGGGTAACCTTGTTTAAACCTTAGAAATCATTTTAGTCTCACACTTAGATTGCATAATCTATATTTACATCCCAAAAGTTTCAAAAAAAAATAAATAGTATCATTTATTTTTCATTTCCCTTAATGCATTTGCATTCCAAAAATCCAAAAACACAAAAAAATTAGGGTCATAAACTAGTTGTCATTATCGTGTTGCATAAACCTCATTCTTAGATTGCATTCCCTTAGCATCATTTTTCACATGCCAATCATAAGGTCAAAGAAGAGAAAAGGAAAAATGAACTATAACAATGACCCAATGTTCAACCCTACTAGTGAAATGAATCTTATTACACAAAGGAAATTATGAATCAACTATAAGATGAAAACTACGTTACCACCATTGCCTTTTATGACTCCACTAGGAGAAAATTTTTTAGTTGGAAACATTAGAACACAAAGAAACCAAGAGGAAATTTATCATGCCCTTTAAGACCCTAGGATTTTGACCGTTATGGATGCATTACTTTCATTAGATGCCAATAGATATTTTCACGCGATTGCTGAAACTGGAGCTAAAATTCTTGCTAGATTTGACACATATACCATAGTAGAAAATATACCAATCACCCAAACCATGTCATCATGGGGTTTCCCAACATCATCCTCTTAAGTTTCCTCAACCATACCTTTCGCCAACATATCTCATAACACCACTCAGGTCACAATATCCTCAACTACATTTGGAGTGAAATACACCAACCCCCTCTATGCCAATAATCCCCTGACATTTAGTACTACAAAAAATTCAAGTGCACCTTCCACTAAATCACAAATCAATCCATTGGTTAGCTCTCAAAATATTGCAGAAAATGCATCCAAAAAAATCCCACCACCTAGTCAAACAAACATGAAAAATCCTATGTTGGCAAGTTGGATGTGTTTTCATTGATGTCAATATATTAATAGTATTTCTAAAAAATATTGATTGTTTGATGCCAATATATTTGTTGACAGTTTAGCTAGTGGTACAGGGTGTTCAGAGGTTAAGTGAGGATCAGTCTTAATAGAAAAGAAGTCATGCACCTCATGAGATGATATTGATATTGTCTACTTGGTCCATGTCAAGTTTCAGGGGTTGACATGAATATTTAGATGAGTTATAAGTTCATATATGGTGACTGACAGACAATGTGGAAGACAATGAAGTGACAGAGTCACAGAGATTGGTTCGATGAGAATGCTCATGTTGATAGTTTTTGTTGGAAAGTTGACTATACTATTTTATATGAATATATTTAGTGTTTTCATTATGGAAACAAAGTCATATGAAGTTTTGGAGTCAGCACACATTATCAGAAGATCAGAAATTGGCTAAGTACAGAAGACTGGACAGTTAGCAGAGTACCAAAAGAACAGAGCATCAATGCACAAGAATAAAACTGAGTTAGGGAATGTGCCTTTTAAGATAAGCTTTTAAGTATGTATTCATGCTAAGTATAAGTGAGCATGATCAGATCTGCAAGTATGAAGAAGTTGCAACAAGATGAAGTGACTGAGACAGTAAAGGGTAGAACAGGACAGAGCAAGGAACAAACTGTTATAGTTTTGATTAGCATGTGTTCATTTGTAATTCAAATGATATTTTCCTTGGAGGATAAGCTTATGAATATTTTTACATGCTAATTCTAAGAGAGCATGATCATATTTGAAAGTATAAAGAAGATACAACCAGTTAAAGAGGTACAACCAGTGAATGCCAGAATAGGACAGAGATCATGGAAAGAGCCGATAGAGATTGTTTTGGTACAGAAGTTGCACATATCCTCAAGAATTTCATCCTTGGATTATTTATTTTTAGTGATCTAATAATATGTGGTTAAAGGCGCATGACTTGATTCATCAGGAGCATAAATTTAGAGCTAATTTGGTGGAGCAGACTGTGTGAAAAGATGTGTCTATTCAGTTTGAGTAAAGCAGTTATAATTAATGTTAAGCCAACTTAATGAAGGGTTTCATGGTTATTTAAGTGATTAAGATAGATATTAAAAGGTTTCCTAAAGTTGACATGTTTTTTTCTTTTGAGGAAGTACTTATAGAAGGTCATTTGTGATCGGAAAAGTTGTGAAAGCCAAAGATAAGAAAAGCAGAGCAGAGTGTAAAGGGAAGCAAAGCTATATCTATCATATGTTGATGATATATATATTGAAGTAGAAGATTTTAGAGTGAATAAAATATTGTTTTAGAGATCAACAAGAGGTTAAAGCATCAGCACACAAAAGGAACTGATTAGACAAGCAGTGTCACAGCAGCAATTCACCTTGCAGATATAGTGTGTATCAAAGATCTAGAAGGTTGTAGCCTTCACCATTTGGACAGTGAGTCCACCACCCCTAAAAGGGTTATTGTAAAAGACTCCTAATAGGGTCCGACCCTTAACAAGGTCACTATACTTCATACATTGTAAAGACAACTCCTAACAGGGTTAAGGATCTTCTAACAAGGATAATAAGAAACTAGTACAAAATATTTGTGGGTACTAATTCCCACCGGGGTTTTCCTCTAATCAAGGTTTCCCCGTAATCATATCAAGTGTTATGTGTTCTTGTGTTAAGACTCATTGGATGTATCTTTG
>MU223792.1:1471036-1485044 GCA_018584345.1 Thuja plicata
GTAACAAGCATGGACATATTGCAAGGAATTGTAAAGAGGTAAGACCCTTCAATGGTTACTGTTATTCATGCAATAAATTTGGTCATAGAGCTATGAATTGTAAAACAAGTCAGAAGAACAAGAATCATAATAATCAAAGAAATCAAAATCAACAAAGACAAAGAAGTTATCCTTAGCAGAATGTTAGAAGCCCTCAGAACATTACATGTCAGATATGTAATTACAATGGACATAAAGCCAAGCAATGCAGCATGATGAATAAAAACATCAGACCTCCTATCATTTTTCATTCATGTGGAAAGGTTGTACACATCTCAAGGTCTTGCAGATCAAGAACAAAAGGACAAGAGAATCCTAAGAAGTCTTTGTTTGAAGAATCATGAGAAGTTAAGTTTGTGGAAGATAAAGCTAAATCAGATAAAATATGGGTTGAAGTAAAGAAGGAAAATGAAGAGAAAAAGGTAGCAGATGCATCCTCAATGGACACACCTTCTACTTCTGAATAGTTGACCCTCATGGTCTTAGGGGGAGCTATTCTAGCTCTAAACCCCTGCGTGGCTGGTATACTCATCATCTGAGTATACACCTTGGATTAAAATTGTTTGGTGACATTATGGTGCAGTATGGAAGAGAACATGATCTAAATTGTTATCGAGAACAAGAATGGAAGTTACAGTTGCTTTCTGTATCTACGCGACAAGTATTAATGGCGGAAATCTACTTTGCAATCACCAAGTCCTCACGTGCGGTCAAAATAAATGATTGGAGATCATAGAAGCCCTAGCAGTTGTATTATTAATGTATTAAAATTGTTCTCATCAATGAAGAAAGGAGATTGATAATTGTCATTTGTTAAGCAAAGTCATCCAAGTTTGAAATGAAGCCCAAGCACGGACACGTCGTTTCAGAAATTAGTTGAAAACTTACTTAGCAATCAAGTCAGCGGTTGGATAATAAAAGGAGCACTTGCAGTCAAGCAGAAAAGTGTCATAATTACATTCTTCAGTAGAGATTGATATCGATAAACTCTTTGAAACATCTTAGAAGTGATTTTTCAGTATGCTTCAGCGCATAAATTTCATGAAGCGGAATTGGTCAAAATCTTGTTGAGCAGTGTTCTATGTGAGAGTATCAGTATAGCCATTGGAGATATTTGTTTTGGAGCTGACCTGATGTTATCCTTGGAAGAATATACTTATTATTGATCATCTAAGTGTGAATACAACAAAAGAGTGTTCACGTAAGAGAATAATTGATTGAAGATACAATTTGAAATATCATAAAGCAGACAAAACTATTATGACAGGTCCACAGGATTCTGTGCCCATGGCCAAGGACATGGAGGATACATTCATGGTTGATAATATTGAAGTATCAATGGTAGCAATGGATATTGATCTAGACAAGTTTGAAGAAACAATTGTGAGCATTGAAGAGGCTGAGAGTCTTTATATCAGAAAGAAGATATATTGATTTAAGATATCACATAAAAGGAAGCAGAAAAAGAGAAGACTGAATTGATGGATAGTTCATCATCATTGTTGTCAAGTTTGACACCCATAATAGACTTAGAATCATGGGGAGTAAACAAGTAAGAGGGAGTATATAATCTGAAGGATTCATGAAAAATATATTAGATATTGCAGAAGAGAAGTATATGAAGAAGGGGCTCAATGAATTGGTTAGCAACTTTACACTTGATCTTAGTTCACTCAAGGTTGGTCAAGCATCCTTAAAAGAGTTTGCAGCAAAAGGAAGAAAAGATGATATCAAAGGGGGAGTAAAGTAATGTATAGATATGGAGTCTTTCATATGATCAAGGTCCTAGCATAGACTTGGAGAAGATGGAAAAGCTACAATATGCAGTATGCACCCATCCACAGATTGTCAAATTCATTGATTGCATTTTGGGAGAAACAAATCCAAAAGTTGTAGATTGCATATCCAGATATGTATGTTGAGTAAGTACATAGAAGTGTTTTTGAGCACCTTTTTCATTAATGTCAAAGGGGGATTAGAGTATGAAGAATATAGAGTCCGGTATATGATAAGAGGGAGATATAAGATAGAGAGTTTTTGTATAAGAGTACATATAGTAACTTCGCCATACTCCTTTGTTGCCATTAATGAAAAAGGGGGAGATTGTTGGAAATTTGAATATACTATTTTATATGACTATATTTAGTGTTGTAATTATGGAAACAAAGTCATATGAAGTTTTGGAGTCAGCACACATTATCAGAAGATCAGAAATTGGCTAAGTATAGAGGACTGGACAGTTAGCAGAGTACCAGAAGAACAGAGCATCAGTGCACATGCATACGACTGAGTTAGGACATGTTCCTTTGAAGATAAGCTTGTAAGTATTTATTCATGCTAATTCTAAGTGAGCATGATCATATCTGCAAGTATGAAGAAGTTACAACAAGATGAAGTGACTGAGACAGTAAAGGGTAGAACAAGACAGAGCAAGGAACAGACTATTATAGTTTTGATTAGTGTGTGTTCATTTGTTATTAAAATGCTATGTGCCTTGGAAGATAAGATTTTGAGTATGTTTTCATGCTAATTCTAAGAGAGAATGATCATATTTGAAATTATGAAGAAGATTCAACCAGTTAAAGAGGTACAACCAGTGAATGCCAAAACAGGACAGAGATCATGGAAAGAGCCGACAGAGATTGTTTTGGTATAGAATTTGCACATATCCTTAGGAATTGTGTCCTTGGATTAGTTATTATTAGTGATCTAATAATATGTGGTTAAAGGTGCATGACTTGATTCATTAGGAGCATAAATTTAGAGCTAATTTGGTGGGGCGAACTGTGTGAAAAGACGTGTCTATTCAGTTTGAGTAAAGCAGTTATAATTAATGTTAAGACAACTTAATGAGGGGTTGCATGGTTATTTAAGTGATCAATATAGATGGTAAAAGGTTTCCTAAAGCCAAAATGTTCATTTCTTTTGAGGAAGTACTTATAGAAGGTCATTTGTGATCGGAAAAGTTGCGAAAGCCAGAGATAAGAAAAGCAGAGCAGAGTGTAAAAGCAGAAAAGCTATATCTGTCATATGTTGATAATATAGATATTGAAGTAGAAGCTTTCAGAGTGAGGAAAATATTGTTGTAGAGATAAAAAATAGGTTAAAGCATTAGTGCAAAAAAGAAACTGATCAGACAAGCAGTGTCACAACAGCAGTTCACCTTGCAGATACAGTGTGTATCAAAGATCCAGAAGGTTGTAGCCTTCACCATTTGGACAGTGAGTCCTTGGACAGTGAGTTCACCACTCCTAATAGGATTATTGTAAAATAATCCTAATAGGGTCCAACCCTTAACAAGGTCACTGTACTTTATACATTGTAAAGACAACTCCTAACAGGGTTAAGGATCTTCTAACAAGGATCATAAGAAACTAGTACAAAATATTTGTGGGTACTAATTCCCACCAGGGTTTTCCTCTAATTAAGGTTTCCCCATAATCATATCAAGTGTTATGTGTTCTTGTGTTAAGACTCATTGGATGTATCTTTGATTTATGTTTAAGTTGTTGAAATAGAATAATTAGTGAAATACTGATTCACCCCCCCCCCCTCTCAGTATTTCCAACAATTTTGGTTGCACATATAGGAGTGTGTTTGGGACATTCTGGGGTGTCCTCAATTAAAAGGGTTTGTGATCCAGAGGTTTGAAAGGCATTTTTAGATGTTACAGTTGCTGGTGACAGTGTTCTTGAGGTCCAAAAAAAGAGATGTTGGAAAATCTGACAGTATGGATGGGTTTAGGTATTTTAGATTTATTCATGATGCCTTTGAATGTTCTTGGATTATGTGCTTGATGATTTGGTGATCCACATGGATTGAGATGATCATATTGGAGGATTTTTTGGTCAATGATGGTACTTTGAATATTTCTTATTTTTTTGGCCGAATTGATCAGTAAATCATTTTGCGCAAGTTCAAGACATGATTTGTGGATGAGTTATGAACTCGAGGTGGTTGATGAATATCATGGCTATGTTTTGGAGATCAAAGATTGATTTGAATTATGATTTTTGGCATGTGAATTTAGTTTGAAATTGTAGTGGTGCCAACCTTGTTTACTTGTCAAAGTTAATGATATAAATCAGATCTAGAGTTATTGCGGGCGAGCGGATGAGTGAGATTTCTTGGGAAGAAAGTGGAAGATTTATTGGTGATAAGATTGTTTAATAGAGAAAAGGCAGATAAGGGTTGAACAAAGATCTGCATTGTGCTGCATAGGAACTGGATCAAACATGTGGTAGATGTCACTATACAGTTCACAAAAACCTCAAATCATTGTTGTAATTTTGTAAGTCATAGAGCCTTCTTTTCTTTGGGTTGTAGCCCATTTACTTTTGAGCAGTGAGATCTAGACAATGTACCTAAATGCAAGTGCATTCACCATATTTGTAATAAGGTTGTACTTCTAAGAAGGTATTTTCTTATTGTGGGTAATCAAACCCACTGTGGTTTTTCCCCTAACATGATTTCCACAATAAAAATCTGTGTTAAAGTGTTGTGGATGTGTTTATGATATTTGTGTGCATTCTTATTTTATTTGGATCAAGCATAAGGATTTAAAGTGTTAAAGGGTAGTGATAGTTTTAAAAGTTTAGGAACAACTGATTCACCCCCCCCTCTCAATTGCTCATTGCCTCATTTCCTACAATTGGTATCAGAGCCTAGTCCCTTAGAGAAAGTTTAACAGCTTGAGGGAGATCCAATATGATATCTTATAAGAAGGAAACTCCTAGGTTTGATGGTACCAACTACACACAGTGGAAGAATCACATAATTTTCCATCTTAGATGCATCGATGAAGATTGTTGGAAGATCATCAAGTTTTCCTATACTGCTCCTGCAATTCCTACTATACCACAAGAGATCAGTGACAATAATGAAAATATCATGTTGAAGGAAGATTTTTTGAGTGCCTTGATGGAATCCAAAATGAAAAATGTCATGGAGTTAGAAACTGCTAATGAGATTTGGGAGAAGTTGTAGGAAGGAGACAAGAAAGTCAAGATTGCAAAGTTGCAGAGCTTGATAGAATAATATGAAGCCTTGGATGAGTGAAGATGAAAGGGTTTACTCTTTCATGCTTAAGATAAATGAATTTATGTGTACTATCAAATGTTCTGGAGGTACTTTAAAAGATGATGAAATTGTTTGTAAAATATTGAGATCTTTATCTCCTTCCTATAAACAAAAAGTTGTAGCCATTTAGGAGATTCATACATCAACACCTATAACAAGAGACACGATGATTGGTAAGATTATTGCTTTTTACTTAAGTGAGTTTGGTTATGATTTACATAAGGTGGAGTAAATATTCAAAGCCAATGTATCTAGAAGAGACAAGAAGAGACCAGATCAAGGAGAAGGATCCACTAGAAGAATGTCAAGATATGAGAAAGAAATGAGAGAAATTGAAGAAGAAGAGCAAGATCTTCAAGAGCTGGAAGCACTGATTTCCAAAAGATTACCAAAAGGATATGGTAAGTAAAAACTAAAGATTCCTCTTAAGTTCTTTTCATGTAATAAGATAGGACACTTTGCATCTAGATGTCGGAAAAGGGTTCTTAAGTCAAGAAATAACATACCTAGTATTACGAAGAATTGTTACTCTATTTTTGATGAAGGAGTTACTAAAGATGAGTCTAATGATGTTGATAAGAGTGATAATGAGTCTAATTTAATTGATATCAAAGAGGATTAATATGATAAATTATTTGAAGATCCTATGCCTACTGATTCTACTAGTTGTGTTGCTAAAGAAAAAGCCCTAGCTTCTCAAATTGTCAAGAAAGATGAGTGGGTGATTGACATCAGACACTCTCATCATATGAATAGTGATAAGAGAAAATTTGTGAGCTATGAGAAGTATGATGGTGGTATTGTAAGCTAGGAGACAATACTAGTGGTATGATCAGAGGAAGATACTTTATCTCTTTAGATGGTAAAAACTCTACTGATGATTAGTTGTATGTGGAAGGCTTGAAGCATAATATTCTCACTGTTGGACAGATGGTGGGAAAAGGTTATGGAATACATTTCAAGGATGATAGATGCATGATTGTGAATTACCATGGAACATATATTTCTATAGGGTAAAGGATAAAAGATAACATATTCCATTTGAATAGTGGTCAGAAAAGTTGTTTGATTGCTCAAATAGACAAAAGATGGTTATGGAATAAAAGGTTGTGTTATGTGAATTT
The DNA here is from genome assembly GCA_018584345.1 of Thuja plicata. Lineage (NCBI taxonomy): Eukaryota > Viridiplantae > Streptophyta > Pinopsida > Cupressales > Cupressaceae > Thuja > Thuja plicata. The sequence goes on from MU223792.1 coordinate 1,477,279, forward strand.
GGATAATATTGTGGAAATAAGTTCTACTTTTTTTGTTAGATATATTTGGAGAATGAAAAATCCTGCTGATACTATTTTTAAAGAATGTTGATACTCATTTGAGAACTTTGGAAGGAATGTAATAGACGAGTTTTCCAAGGGAAGTCACTAAAGAAGGACTCTTTCTTAAACAAAATTGAAGCAACAATAGTGGAAACTATGAACTCCAGAATCAAAGCCCAGTGCTCCTCTTCAGAGTTTTATACTGGTTGGGATGATTGCATGCTTAAGAAGTGGTTTGGTCTTAAGGCCCCCAAAACATTAGGTCGAGGAGGACAAAAAAGTCATATTTGCAGACAAAATTGTGTTTGATCTCCTCCTAGTAGTGGATGGTATAAAATAAAATTTGATGGGGCCTCCAAAGGTAACCTGGGCCCATCAAGGACTGGTTGTGTAATCTACTCAAACAGAGGCTTAATTTTGACCAAATTGGCCAAACCATTAGAGGAAGATACCAACAACATAGAAGAATTCAAAGCACTTCTTTCAAGGTTGTCCTTATGCAAGGGGCTTAATTTATCAAAGCTAGAGATTGAAGGAGACTCTCTCATCACTATTAATATAGTTAGATCAAAATCGACCCCCAATTGGAGACTTCAATTAGTTTGGGATGCTATCTTAAGCCTCTTGGCTAATTTTGAGCAAGTGCCCATTAACCACATATATAGGAAAGGTAATTTGTAGCAGATGAAATGGAAAAGATGGGAGCGGAAGGAAAATTCCTTAAACAAACATTTGTAGAACACTTCTCCTTTTTCTTCCCCTTCAATGAAATATGTGAAGACGTCATGAGGCACTGATAAGGTAGAGGAGGGCTATGAGGCCCACGAGGACTTAAATAGAAAAGGATCTTCTTCTCCTTCAGACTTAGGTAGTTAGGAGTGTTTCAATATTCTCAGACTCACAAGAGGCAAAAATTTCTGTGACCTTTGAATCACAACAATAATATTGAATCCTGAGGCTTCTAAAGGATTCATGTGTAGTGTTATTAAGATTTGGCATTGGCTAGATGTTGTTTGATGTAATTATACTTTATTTATAGGTTGTATGGGCTATGACCAGAGGTTTTATTTCTGGTTCTTTCCTCTGGGTATGCTTCTGAACTAGGTCTGATGTACTTTTATTACAATTAATAAATTTCATCTCGGCTTTGACCCCTTATCCATAAAAAAAGAACTACTTTTAGGTCTAAAGTTGAAAAGTCAAATGGATTGTTAGATCTTGTTCATATTGATTTGTGTGGTCCTACTTAGATAAGATGCATGCAAGGTCATAGATACTTTATGTTACTCATTGATGATTACTCTAGAATGGTATGGGTAACTTTATTGAAGGAAAAGTTTGAAGCATTTGATAAGTTTAAGACCTTCAAGAACATGGTAGAGAGTGAGATAGGATTGAAGCTAAAGTTCTTAAGATCATCTAAAGAGGAGGTGAATTCACATATGGTGAGATCAGATCATTTTGTGAAGAACATGGAATTGAGAGAACGTTATCTACAACAAGGAATCCACAACAAAATAGAGTTGTAGAGAGGAATAATAGGTCTATTCTTAATACTGCAAGGCGATGATGTTATAAGGACAAGTTTTGCATATTTTTTGGAGAGAAGTAGTTAGCACTACAATATACACTCTCAATCGAGTGAAAAACAAAGGAGATACTGGTAAGACACCTTATGAACTTTGGCATGGATATGCACCTACTATCAAATATTTCAGAATTTTTGGTAGAAAATGTTGCATCAAAAGAGATGAGGATATAGGGAAGATTGATACTAGAAGTGATGAAGGAATATTCCTTGAATATTCTACCAAAAACAAGACATATAGGTGCTACAATAAAAGGTTGAAGAAGATAGTAGAAAGTGCAAGTGTTAGAGTAGATGAAAGTATAGATAGTCTATCCAATTTAGGTGGATATGATTATGATGATAAAAAATCCAATGGAAATTAGGGGAAAAAATGTCAATTAAAATCAAGCTCAAGGTGGTATGATGAATGCAGAAGATGAGGCCTACACAAGTGGAGAAGAGGAAGCCAAAAAATTAGTGGTAAAGTAGTAGACACCAAGGTATGTACAAATAAATTATTTTGAAGATAAGATTATTGGAGATAAAAAAAAAGGTGTTAAGACTAGGAGAAGGAGGGTTGATGAATAAATTTTCTTAATCTCACAAGTAGAGAGTAAGGATGTAAGGGAGGATTGCAAGGATACAAATTGGTACAAACCCATGGAAGAAGAGTTAACATAGATTGAGAATAAATACACATAGATTCTTGTTACCAATCCTAAGGACAAAAATATTATTGGTACTAAGTGGGTGTTCAGAAAGAAGTTGAATAAAGATGGAGAAGTTGTACAAAATAAAGCAAGAGTGGTGTGCAAAGGATATGCTCGAATGGAAGGTATTGACTATGATGATACTTTTGCACTAGTGAAAAGATTAGAAGTGGTAAGTATATTTATTGCTTATGTTTTCTCACAAGAACTTCAAAGTCTATCACAATGCATGAGCATCCTTGGGTTCTTGGAAATCTTGCATCAACCAATTTTTTTTATAATATCAATTTGTTCCTATGTTTGATTTGACATCCTTTTGTGTTGGCTCATTTTCTATTGCAGACCTCATAGTATGTTACTTGAATTGTGTTTGAGCTACCCTTGGGTGTTTGATTCAATTATTCTCGGTGGAGATATTTATGATTTAGGTCCTGACCTATTCTGAATGTTACATTTTCCTATTTTGAAGATTGTGATTGATTTTGGCCAACTTGGTTGCATTGCGAACATCTATATATTATTGTATTTGTTCCTTTAGTTAACAAATCTCAGTAGGGAGTATTCATAGATCCACATAAAGGGTATAATCAAGATTTCTAATTTGTAAACAAGTATGTATGCTTGGAATGTAAGCCTACATGTTGCTGGCCAATTGTAATTGAATTTTTTGATAATGTGAATGTCTACTCTGACTTTCTCTCAATTCCTTGTTATTGTTTCCATTGTGTAACTCTTTCTGTATGGTATGAATAGTCCTCATTGAGGATTATCCTACCATGGCTACACCAAGTGATATCAGAGTGGGTTTTCATTCCTGCATTAACAAATCTTCATCTCAGAGGTTTCCAAGTCCTGAATTTGATTTGTTGTGGGGTGAAATATTAAGCATTTAACCAAACATTGTAGAGGGCTTGCACAAATATGGATCAGAGAGGAAATGCTAGAGGTGAAAACCATGTTATGATTAATATGTTGAGACCAATTTCAGCCCAATTAGAAGTTGTTGAAATGACCCAGGGGAGAGGACAACATCTTGATGATATGAGTGATGAGGAAGGAGAAGCGTAGAATGTTGGACCAAGAAATGAAGGACAACTAGAATTAGAGGATGGAGATGAGAGAATCCTAAGAGCCCTAACCAGTGTGAATAAAATACCACAATTTAATCCACCAGATTGTAATGGTAAGTTGGATTCAGATGAATTGATTGATTGGATCACGTAGATGCAAAAATATTTTGATTTTCAAGGCACTAAGGAAGAAAAGAAGGTGAAATATTCTTGTACAAAATTGAAAGGACATGCATCACTATGGTGGGAATAATTTTAGACAGATAGACAAAGAAGTGGAAAAGAAAAGATCAAATCTTGGGATCAGATGGTGAATAAATTAAAGGAAAAGTTCTTACCTGCTGATTACCAAGTAAATTTGTTTAGAAAATTACAAAACCTAAGGTTGATAATCTAGTGTGAGAGAGTATACTGAAGAATTATATGAGTTGAACATAAGATCTGGACATAGTGAAGATGATGTTGATCAATTTTATAGGTATTTGAATAGTTAGAGGATGTCAATACAAGAGATGATCAGTTTAATTAAGTTGCAAAGTGTGGAGGAAGCATACCAATGTGCCCTTAAGGCCAAAGAAAAGTTGAATAAAAGAAATGAGAAAAGACAAAGGGGAAGAGGAGGAAGATTTAAGCGAGTCATAACCTTCACTAGAGGTGGTAGATCCCCTACAAAATAGAACAAAGGAAAATTAGAAGGTAGAGATGATAGCTCACACCAAAGGGATGACATGAACATTTATCGAAGTAGTGTAATTATAAGAGAGATGAAAAGAAGAAATTTAGAGGAACTTTCTTCAAATGTGGAGGAGAAGGACATCATGCCTTTGAATGTAAGAAATTTTTTTTAGGAAAGAGAATAGATTTTTTTGAAGAAGAATCTACTAGATTCCATAAAAATCCCAAAGATGGAGAATCTTTGACGATAAGGAGTACCCTATATCACATCGAGTTGGATCAGGAACCATTGTAGAGAAATAATTTATTCTGAACCAAATGTTAAGTTTAAGGAAAGTGTTGCAAAGTTATAATTTATAGTGGTAGTTATGATAACCTAGCCTCTGAGGGGATGGTGAACAAGCTGAAGTTGCAGACATTGAAGCACCCTAAGCCCTATGAGATAATATGGATTCAGGATGATCATAAGATCTTGGTAAGTGAACAACGTTTGGTGAAATCTAAGATTGGAGCTTATCATGATGAAGTTTTGTGTGATATTATGCCTATGGATGTATGTCATATATTGTTGGGTAGACCGTGACAGTATGATAGACAAGCATTGCATTATGGTAGAAAGAACATTTATGCTATTATTTCAAATAGGATGAAACAAGTTTTGTTGCCTTTAGAGGATACTCCTAAGAGTGAGATTTGTACAAGTGTAATAATTTGTTTGGTTGAAGGAAGGAAATTATTGGTTGGCTTGAAAAATGAGAGAATGTTCTATGCTTTGATTCCTAAGAAGTCTGATATGGAACCAGAAGATGAACAACTAGAGGAGATAAAGGAGCTACTGAAAGAATATGAGGATATAATCTCAGATAGTGTACTTTAATATGGAATACCACATATGAGAAGTATTAGCCATTGTATGGATATGATTATTGGAGGTAGTTTTCCTAATAAAGTTGTACACCAAATGATACCAATAGAGAATGATGAGATAAATAAATAAGTGGAAGAATTGCTGAGGAAATGTTTAATCAGAGAGAGTTTGAGTTCTTATGTAGTGCCTCTAGTATTAGAACCCAAGAAGGATGGATAATGGTAAATGTGTACTGATTTTAGAGCTATAAACAAGATCATAGTAAAATACCGATTTACCTTGCCTAGAATGGATGACATAAATGATTACTTGAGTGGAGCCAGATATTTCACAAAGATAGACTTGAAGAGTGGATATCATCATATCAGGATAAGAGAAGGAGATGAGTGGAAGAATGAATTCAAGACAAATGAAGAACAATAAGAATGGTTGGTAATTCCCTTTGGAATAACTAATGCAATGAGTACTTTCATGAGATTGATGAATAAGGTATTGAATAAATTATTGGGTAAGTTTGTTATTGTGTATTTGGATGACTTTCTAATTTTCAATAGAACAAAGGAGGAACATTTGTTTTATTTTAGACAGGTCTTGCAGAGATTGAGAGAGAAGTTACTGATCAATCTTAGGAAGTGTATTTTCATGAAGGAAGAATTGGTATACTTGGGATTTGTGATATATGAAGAAGGATTGAAGATGGATCCTGAGAAAGTTAGAGAAATTATTGAATGACATACACCAAAAAACATTAGAGAGTTAAGATCATTTAATGGACTTGCTAGTGTCTACAAGAACTTCGTTAGAAATTTAGTTCAATTTGTAGCTCTATGACTGAGACAATGAGAGGAGATCGAAGGACTTTATATGGACATTTTGAGAAAACAAGAGTATTGAGTTGTTGAAACAAAAGATGATTGAACAACCTATGTTAGCCCTACTTGATTTTTGTAAAGTATTTTAAGTTGATTGTGATGCAAGTGGGAATGCAATTTGAGTAGTATTGAGTTAAGAATGAAGAATTGTTGCTTATTTTAGTGAGAAGTTGAATAATGAAAGTAAACAATATTCAATGTATGATCAGGATTTCTATGCCATAATTAAATCCTTGAAGAAGTGGAGACATTACTTGTTTCCTAAGGAGTTTGTGTTGTATACAAATCATCAAACTTTGTATTATTTGAATAGTCAATGGAAATTGAATTAGAGACACATGAGATGGGTAGAGTTCTTGCTGAGTTATACCCTTGTTTTGAAGCATAGGAGTGGGAAGTCAAATATGGTTTCCAATGCTCTGAGTAGGAGAAGGAATTTAGTGACAGAGATGCGAGTTGAAGTGTTAGGATTTGATGAATTGAAGACCTTGTATGAGGAAGACCCTGATTTTTATAAACCTTAGAAAGCTTGCAAATAACTTTTTTTTTTGTGGATAGAAGTAAGCTGCTAGACTATTTCATTTAAGAAGGGACATTGCTCAGAGGAACTCAATTGTGCATACCTAGGAGCTCTATGAGAGCTAATATGATAAAAGAAAAGTATATTGGAGGATTAAAATGACAGTTTGGCATTGATAAGACCGTGGCTTTGGTAAGTGAGAACTAGTTTTGGCCTTAAATTCATAAGGATGTTAGGATATTTTTTCAAATTTTAGAGTTTGTCAAGCTACAAAAGGAAGCAATCAGAATATTGGATTATATACACTCTTGAAAATTCCCAGAGAGACCTTGTACTTATATAAGCATTGATTTAATAATAGGAATACCTAAGACACAAAGAGGAAATGATTCTATATTTTTGGTTGTGGATAGATTTTCTAAAATGACACATTTCATACCTTGTAAGAAGGCAACAAATGCAGTACATGTAGCAGATCTATTTTTCAAAGAGTTTGTGATATTACATGAATTACTTAGAAGTATTTGTTTCAAATAGAAATACTAAGTTTGTTGGTTACTTTTGGAGGACACTTTGGAAGAAGATGAAGACAAATACGAAGTCCAGTTCTACTTTTCACCCACAGATAGATGGAAAATAGAGGTAGTGAACATAAGTTTAGGAAATTTGCTGAGAAGTTTGGTTGGAGAAAAGGTTGAAAGTTGGGATTTGATACTAAAGCATAGGGAGAAAACCATTTGAGATTGTTATACTCTTGAAGCCAAAATGTGTATCAGAATTAAGGGACATATGTCATGATGATAAAATGCGTACATAAGAAAAGGAATTTGTAGAACACATGAAGTCATTTCACAATCAGGTAAAGCAATATTTGGAAGATATGAATTAGAAGTATAAAGAGAAGGCATATGAGAGAAGAGGACATAAGAAATTATAATTTGGGGATGAAGTGATGGAATATTTGAAGAAAGACATATTTCCAGTTGGAACATACAATAAGTTGAAGATAAAGAAATTTGGACCTTGTTAGATCTTAAGGAAGTTTGATTCAGGTAATACATATGAAGTGTTGTTACCAAAGAATATGGAAATATAACCTATATTCAATATTAAAAATCTATATGAGTATTATAAACTAAAATTGATAGATGACAATGGATCATATTTGGAAAAAAAAGTTTCCTAAGAAACAATTGGATGAGACTAGATCACAAAATTGGTAGAAGCATAAGAGGAAGAAAATACTTTGAATATCTTGTGAAGTGGAAGGAAAGACCAATTGAAAATTATTCTTAGATTTGTCAGGATGAGGTAGACCTTCTTGGTTTTCCTTTATCCCAATTAAAGTGAGAGGCTCACGTTTCAATAGCCCAGGTGTCTGATGCAGGAGCATCCTTGGGTTCTTGGCAATCTTGCATCAACTAAGAATATATATATAT
>MU223792.1:1504469-1520504 GCA_018584345.1 Thuja plicata
TTGCTTGGTAATTTGAAGCCATCAATGGAAACTTACAATCCTAAACAATTAGTATACCATTGATGGCTTCATAATTATTAAGTGAAAGGGAGTTCTCTGATCCGAAACCCCCTTTGGTGATGATCCTTTGTAGTTCCACGTAGCGCCGGTGGTTTATAAAACATTTGGGGCCTTCTGACACTATATATTCTATGCAGCTGCATGTGCATTCTTGATTCAGAGTGTGAAAATATTATTTTGGAGGAGGGAGAGAATCCAAACACATAAAGAACATGCACATAAACACGATAGCTGGGAAACATAAATATAGATATCACAACAACTGAGAAACATAAATATAGATATCATGGTCACAATTGTTTGGAGACAACATAATTAAGTGGTATACCCAAATGATACAACGCAACCACTACTCCAGTTCTTACTTGACACTACACAATCAAAAAACCATAGATAAGGAATAAATTTAGAGAGTGAAGGTATATTATTTCGGTTGTTATGGCCCTCCTCTGCTCTCTAAATTTATTCCTTATCTATGGTTTTTGGATCATGCAGTGCCAAATTAGAAATGGAGGAGTAGTGGTTGTGTTGCATCATTTGGGTATACCACTTAATTATGTTGTGTCTCCAAACAATTGTGATCATGATGCCTACATTTATGTTTCTTAGCCGTTGTGTCCCAGGATCCCTTATGAGTCTTTATGACCCTTTACGATCCCTAAGAATACATCTTAGAGATCTTAAAGTGTCGTAAAGGGTCATAAGAGTGTCCTAGGAGGGGCCAGATGAGTTTCCACCTTCACGTGGTTGGCCTTGTTAAGTAGAGAATGTTAAACTATTCTCAAAACAAAGAGAAACTCTTAAAAACTCTAAAGCAACACTAAAAAATATATGTGATGTCGAGTTGTCGACAATTGCTGACAGCTCGATGTCGCATGTATAAAAAAATTTTCACATGACTATCATAATTTTGATGCTATCTATGTGATGCCTATGTATTGTAATAGTGACAGATAAAATGTAATGACAACATGATTATCATTATAGCCAGCTCATATTGCGACACCTAGACATCACTTTTTTCAGACGTGTGATGAATTTGTTATACTTGTGACGTCGGGCTGTCACAAAATTACTGACAGCTCGATGTTGCATGTATAGCAAATTCATCACACGTCTAAAAAATTGACAGATACGATGCGATTCCTACGTGTTGTAATATTGACAGATAACATGCAACATCTATGTGTCATAATAGCGACACATAAATTGTGACACCTACGTGTCATAATAGCAAAATTGAAAATATGTAACGACAGTGTGGTAACCATCATAGTTGGCTTGTATTGTGATGGTTAGTACCATCACAATAATGATGGATGACACAACCATCGTTAATTTTGACACCAATACTACAACACTAGTCTCTTTCTCTAGGCCGACAGGAATGTGTTGGAAAAGCGACACATAGCCATCAAAAAGAGGCCTCAAATTTACTAGTGCATTGTGCCACAAGACAAACCATTCTATGATGACCTAGCAGACGCAACCTAAAATGCTAGCAAAAGATACCCCCAGTGCAGAATGACCTGATCCTAAGATAGAAATGCAGACAAATCCCATGTGAGGATAATATTTTCATAAGGAAACACAGTCAACTCTTAGCACAGATGTAATTGTGAAGGCCTAGTATCAACAATGTATTGATAGATAGAGTGCAGTATACAAGTGATGCCTGATTGCTAGTGTGTAGAAGATTTGTAAAAGATTACCAATTCTCAAGCATGATTACATTTGTGTGCCCCCAATATCTAGAAAGATGTAGGGTGTTACAGATGGATTGATAGATCATAAGTGGAGCGGAAAAATTGGATAAGGTGGGTGAATGTCACCCTCAAAGAGAGTCTCCTCAAGATTACCCAAGCTAGGGAAAAATAATATAGCAATGTAGGCTCATACAATGGTGCTAAATGTTAGATAGGATAATGACCTGATGTCATGAAAAGTATGTAGGATATCATGTAGTCCCAAAAGAGTAGACATGTTAAGAGAGTTCTTATAACTTGTTTTTCATTTTATTATTTTTTTTCTTTTGATCAAGACCAAGGGGTAAACGATAGGATAGCACCATCAAGATAAGGGATGATGTAGGATTAGCACAAGGGAAATGAATTTGGACTTGGGATAAGAAAGATCACGATTGTGAGCAACGTAAAAGAGAAAGTGAGTAAGATATACAATTTGTTCATGAATAGGCCCAACCTTGTCAAGATTACCAGATGGAAAATGGATGAAAGATATGAGAGATATGATGTCATGGAAGGAAATTTCCCCCAAGAGAGTAGGAGGAATTACACATAACGCTTGTTTTCTAGGTTTTCTTCATGGTACTTATCCAAGGCACCACAAGAAGTGGTTTTCACCATAGGATGAATCTTTTTCTCTTTACTTTTGCTACCAAGGAACCTGTTTACTAGGTTTTCACTGAGGCACTTTTTTTTTTCTTTTTTTCTTTTCAGATTTCAAGGAGGAACCTATGCATCTTTCTCTTGGTATAGTTCTCTTTTGAGAGATATGCTATGATAGGCCAAGAACACTGAAAGTATTCTCAAAGATGTTGATAGGGTGATGAAATGGAGGATAAGGAAGATGGAAGCCAATATTTTATGAAATGGGTTGGATGAGAGAAAAAGAAGGAATGTAAGGACCCAATATGGAAGGATAGTAGGTGACAAGATCAACATCAACACACTCTTTGAAGGGTAGTGTATGGATTGAGTTTTTGATGTATGAATGGGTAGGGATCTTGGTACACAAGGACCCAAGATGGAGGAAGTATTCAACGTAATGAATTTTGGGACATGAGGACCCAAAATAGAGTTAGAAGATGGCCAATGTGTGAAAGAAGATGAAGTGGAAGCCTTTAGAAGCTTGGATGCCAATTCTAATTTTTCCTTTTTGTTTAAGCCTTTTAAGAGAGACTTGGGAATCCACATAAATTTTGATTTTCCTTTACTTTTGAATGATTTAGAATGCAATTATTCCATGATGGATTTAGGAACCCATATTTTCTTTGATATTTTGTTCTTCTCCATGGACCTTTGTGGTCTCTTGAATGTTTCTTTTTTCTTTTTATTCACATGTCGATTAGATTGGACATAGTGATCTTCATATGTAAGTGGATTCTTGAATTTATGATTTCTTTGTTTGACATCCAAATTGCTTTCAAAAAACTTGGTATTTGTGGATGAATAAGACCGATATGGATGGTTCGTATGGATGTGTTGATATGGAGGTTTCAAAGATGCATGTTTCTATTGATCTTGATAGGAGATAGGATAAGTGGATGGAGGGATATGTGGACCCAGTATAGATGGAAGGTTTGAAGCTTTCCAATTTTGTACATATGGACCAAGGATAGATTTGGAAGATGGAGAAGGCTTATTCTTGCATGCAAATGGAGGAATATAAGGTGTGAAATGAGTATCAAGATCTTTAGAGTGAGCTTCCTGGCCAAGGATCTTTTGTTTCAAATTTATTTTCATACTGATAGGCTCATGTGTAACTTTGATAGGAGCCATTTTAACTAGAACCCTTAATGCTTGAGGAAACTTATTATCATGTAAGGGATTTGGAGGAATAATGTCTTTTTGAGGCGGATATGGAGGTTTATATGAAAGATGTGATGGAACATGCTGATCTTGACAAGGGTCTTTGTATAATGTAGGAAGAGTACCTTGCTCTTGATTTTCAATAGAATTTTTAGAAGTATTAAGATCTTGCTTAGGAGATGGAGGGCTATGTAGCTCTTGATATTGAGGAATATCTTTTTGAAGGAAATGAAAAGATACAAGGGGATCATCTTCAGATTGTAGGGATATGGGATCTTCATCAAATGTTGGAGGGGATAGGATAATGTCTTGATCTTGATCATTAGTAAGACTTGTTTCTTTTTTCTTTTTATTATCCTCTTGACATGGACCCAATCTAAAGGAAAAGATAGGAGTTTTAATATTCATGAGGGATTCTTGAAGGATTACTGGGGAATTATCAAAAATAGGCCTTGAAGTACATGAAATCTTAGGGTCTTTGATATTAGGAGCATGGATGTACTTGCTGCAAGATATAGATTAGCTTGGATTTCTTTTAAAGGCATCCCTTGAGGGTAGACATAGTTATCATGAAAAGCATTAGGATCTTTGTGTGATGGAGGATATTTGGATATCCTTGAAGCTTTGTCAAATGGAGGAATAGTGGAAGAAGTAGAAGTAGTATGTAGCTCATTTCCAGGCATAGGGTCATGATTTTGATCATGCTTGGGATTGGAATATTCATTTGATAATTCATTAGTATCTTCAACTTTTATTATGGCATCATCAATTAGATCTTGGATTTTATGTTTTAAATCCATGCAGTGTGAAGTTTTATGCTCATTATTTTGATGATAGGCACAGTAGCTACTCACAAATGACATTCCACATGAGGTGGTTTGAGGCAAAGTGATGAGATTGTTTTCAAGAAGCTCTGCCAACATTGTTGTATAAGATTGTCTCAAAGGAGTAAATGCCCTATCCCTTGGAAATGTAGATCCACTTGAACTCTCCAAAGAGATGTTGGATTCAAGATAATGAGGACGTTGATCCAAGATAGGATTGACATGATCCTATGAAACAATCTCTTGATCAAAGATAGGATTACCATGAGGATATTTCTCCTTTGAAAAATGTGAAAGACATGTGTGTCTTGTGATCATAGAGAAGAGGAAAGATTGATCTTAGTGAAGACCCACTTGATGAGGTATCCTTTTCTTCCTTTAAATCTTGAATTTCAGATTTCAAAGCCTGCATTTTCTTAGATAGGGTCTTAATGAGAATTTCTTCTTCCTTGTTGTTAAGACCATAGGATTAATCCCATTTGTTTTCAGTCATCGTAAGATTGTCTTGATCAAAGTCTTAGAATGGTGCCAAAGGGGTATCCAAATTGTCCCCAAATGTGTGAGTTTGCTTTGATGTTTCAAAGTAATTGATTCCAGTGTCAAAGGGTTAGAATTCCCTAATAGTGATCTGGGAACCAATGAGAATTGATTGTTTGAAGAAAGTGACTCCAGCGTCAGAGGGTTAGAATGCCCTGATAGTGAGCTGGGAATGAAGTTTGTTTAGCTGAGTGTAAAGACCACACAATTTGGGACCAATTATGAAGATCCAGAAGGACATGAAAGGTAGACTTATAAGTGAGTTGTGAAACAATGATAGATGTACTAGAAGAAGAAAAATGACTAGACTGAAGAGCCAAAAGGGTATCCAAAATGCTGAATTCTTCTGAGAAACAAGTATGCAAGTGCCCACTGTCCTAGATGTGAGCTAGGAAATATAGTATGTGAGTTTTTGATGGCCCATGATGTGAGATTTATTCCTAGATATGATGAAGTGTTGACTAGATATGATGCAAAATACTAGATACGAGCCAATATACCAGATACGAGCCAGGAAATCTGAGATACAAGCCAAGATACTAGATACGAGCCTAGAAATCTGAGATATGAGCCGAGATACTAGATACAAGCCAAAAAATCTGGGATACAAGCCAAGATACCAAATATGAGCCCGAAAATCTGAGATGCGAGTTTTTGATGTTTCTGTCAGATTTTGTCCATTTGAAAATTGCATTTTGGAAGTTTGTGAAGTTTGTTTGATCTGGGATTGTGTTCTGAGACCTTCTGTAACACCCCAAAATTGGCACCTAATAATCCTAATCAATTTTGGTGCATTCCTTCAATTTTCTCATCTTTGAAGTCCTATTGTACTAGGCAAATTCTTCTTCTTGTTGACTTTAATTGACTGAGTTTCAAATGTAGAAAACCCAAATTTGCATAAATCTGACATTATATTTAATTCCTACATTCTCAAAGTTTATTAGCTAAAAACCCTATGATTAATTAATTTAATTCTAAAGTCTTAAGTGGTTTTAATTAAATCAATTCCACCCCCTTTAGCTAATATACATAAAAGGAATTGAAAGGTTATTTAATTATTGGATGAATTATCCTTTAAGAGAAATTCCATAATTCCATGTGAAAGGACACTCATGTGGAAATAATTGACCCTTTTATTTAACTAATCTTTGCATTTTTGTCTCAAAAGAGAATGAAGAGACAACTATTTCTTTTCAAGAAACTCTTCACTCTCTTTCCATGGTTTTCTATAAATTGGACCTCATTTTCTTCATTTGAGGGGGATGATTTTGGAGAGCATCAAATCTATAGTCAATTTTGCATTTAATTTATTTCATGCTTTTAAGCTTAAAGTTGCATAATTAGGCTAATTTCAATTGGAATTAAAGATATGTTGCTTTCATTTATGATTCATTTACATGTCTAACATATCAATTTGGTTCTTTCAAGATCTCTAGTAAAGGAAATTTCAATTCTAGTTTAAATACAATTTCCATTCTAGATTAAAAGCATTTGAATTCTAGATTAAGAGTATTTTTCTTTTCCTAGATTAATTGCATTTTTCTTCCATAGACTAGTTGCAATTCATTTCTAGATTAGTTGCAATTTACTTTCATAGACTAAGAGAAATTTGCTTTCATAGATTAATTGCCTCTCATTCATAGAATAAATGACAATTTCATCTTTCCTCACAATATAGAAATCCTCCATGTTAGCAATGGTCAGGTTGTTGGCTCTTGTTCTGAGGGTAAAATCGACATCCACAACTAATTAGGAGGCAGCAAGTCGTTTCAATTGAGTTTGCAGGATAAACAATTCATGTTTTTCTTTGTAAATTGAACAATTGAGTAAAGACTATGCTAGGTTTGTGCATGATTTAGAGGTCACATTCAAGCACACACATTTTGGCACCCACTGTGGGGCAGAAAAAACAAATTTTGGCCTCATTTATGAAACTTTTCACTATGTTCTGGGAGCTCTGCCATACGTCCGCACAACACTGGTACGGAGTCTCACACAAAGTTTTGCATCGAGCCGTGTGAAGTTTTGCTCTTTGTAGCACTCTATCACATGAGAAATAGAAAGCTCATGCATGTCAAAGTACTTTCTCACGTGCATAGAAGCACTTGCTCATGCGAACTTTGACAGACAGGCATTTAAATTTCAAAATTTTTAATCTGCGATTTCTCTGTTTTGACATCTATTTTTTGCTCTGATTTTCCTGTTTCTAATTTTTGCTATAGCATAATAGTGGTTTGCAGGTTCACTTTTCAAAGATCAAAACTTTCTAACAATTTACTTATAGGATGATAGTCAAAGGCATAATTAAAATGTCATGTTTGTTTACTATTTTTCATTCACATAGTCTAAATAAGGCTTTGTTAAAATTTTGTAAGGATCCTGATAGCAAAGTAGGGGAATAGGCTCTTCATTACATGGAAGTGATGCCCATGGATGAAACTAAGACCTAGATGTTGCTAGTATGATGGATACTTGGGGAAGAAAAGCAAGATAGTGAATCTTTAGCACTTCTACTTGTTAGGGGATTATGCTCTTCTCTCTTTGAGAGAATCAGAAACCCAAAGACTTGTGGATTTGGTGGAGTGAAACTATCTCAGTGATGAATATGCTTGATGTGTTTGGGTGAGGTGCAAAGGTAGAGATGTATTCTCTTCTCTCATTGAGAGAATCAGAAAATCAAGCCCTTGAATCCGAACCAAGTTGAGTCACCTTTAGAGGGCCTACCAGAAGTTGAACCTCTGGGAATGACCCAAGTGAGTACACACCTTTCACCGGTGATTCCACCTCACTCTAATAAAGTCTGCTTTGTTGTATTCTAAAGACTCCAAAGCCATAGTAACTTATTTCTCATTGATTTTGACTATCATCATGAGAAAGCCTTGTTTGTCATACTGAGCGGCGCCGCTCCCAGCCTTGCTTGCAAGGGTGTGTTACTTACAAGTGTTGGTGTGGTTGCAAGGCCCCAACTCTATATCAGAGGCACCAAAGGTTATTATGAATGGAAGCCTAATAAACACTCTCTTAGTTAGATGCCTACTCGGTTCACCTCCGAAAGGAGACATAATCTATGTGTAGGGAGAGGGAAGAATCTCTCCCCTAGATTCTCAACATAGGTATGCACCTGGATGTTTGAAGTGGTATATGACACTGGCCCCTATTTAAGGGTAACCTTTGAACATATATAATTAGTCCTTGGAAACACCAAAAACATGGGCACTCTTTCGAGGGTGACATTGCTGTGTGAGGTGCATGCATAGACATAAGACAGTGGGGCACAAATTTTGTCTTCTCAACCAATTTTCTTTGTAGGGATAACTGAGTGTCTATTTTAGAGTCTTAAACTATCCATACTATCATCAAACAAAGACTCCAATATTTTTATCAAGTTTCTTTGTCCTTGGTGGAATTGTTTACAATTACTGTTTGTGTCACTACTGCCTGATTGAAACTTCATGTTTTTAAATGAGTGCTTGTCACCTTGAAACAGAGATTGCTGATTTGTATCATCTTAAAACTATCCTAAGCCTGGAAATCTTGTTAGAGAACATTTCTCACTGTGTCTCGAAATCTGGTTTTTATCTTGAAAAATGAGTTTGTTTATCTGCCTTATCTGCCTATTGTTTGGGATTTGATTTCTTATTCCCTCATTGTTTGCAGATTGAAACTAGTTGTTTCGAGTTGCAAACTGACTGATTCATACTCGAACTTGTCTTGTCTCTTTGTCTTCATCCTTTTTTCTTGTATTTTTTGTACCTTGCAACATGATAGTCATATCTCGGCTATTCTAGCCATACCTTTGACGATTCATGCTGGGTGCATCTCACATCTTGGCCATTCTAGCCTATTACCTCTTTTTTTGATGCCTTTAAAGACAGAGTTCTGAGTTAGATCTTAAGTTTCCTCTCATATCAGCTTTGTCTATGCCTATTACGACTAGGAGTGGTAATATTTTTCCCATACATGGTTCTGGAGTAGGTAGAGGTAAACCTTGCAATCAAGGAAAAGGTCATTCTGAACCTATTATTCAAGTGGATAATCAAGAGGGATCATCACGTTCCTCTTCCCCGTTCAGTGTAGACCCGAGTCTGAATCTAAAGCCAATGCTTTAGTTTTGTTCTAATCCATTGTTTCAAGATCAGCGTAATCCATTTCTCTCAAGCCAACAAGGCTACAAGAAGTCATCTATTTGGGTCGATCCTATTAACAACCCTGGTTGCCTTAGTGATCCTTTTTCACATGTCAATCCTTTTGATTCACCAAAGAGCACATTGGCTACGAGTCCTCACTCTCATATTGAAGGAGTGCACATGGAACAATCTCACATTAACAAAATGATGTCTCCTTTCGATTACACGCAAGGTCATGACCAATCTCAACAAAAACAAGGTCATCAAGGAGAAGAGCATCACTAGGGTCAAGATCAGACTCAGAGCATTTATGAAATTCTTGGTAATGAAGATGACCCAATAAATCAAAATGATATAGATGCAACAAAGTCTAATAAAGCTCTTATTAAAATGATATAGATACTCCTTGCGGAAGACAAATAAAAATACTTTCTAGATTTAGCAAATCAAGGGGTCAAATTACCAGTAAACTTCCAAGTGGAAATGATTTTCACTAAAGAAGAGGAAATTGAAACCTCCAAATTTCATAAGATAATTCAAGACATGCAAGGTCAAATCAGCCAACATATGAAAGATAAGGACAAACCTACACAACATTTCATAATGGAAAGTATATGTCCTTTTTCATTTGATAGGAGCATTGTTATGCCACCCTTTCCCAAAGGGGTAGAGCTTCCTAAATATGACAAGTATCTAGGTACCACTGATCCCCAAGATCATTTAAGAGAATTTTGTGCCTTGTTGATGGATTTTATACATGATCAAACGTATTTGATGCATCTTTTTCCATGAAGTTTAGGTGGACCCGCTATGGAATGGTTCTCACGACTACCCACTGGCATCAAAACTTTTGACGAGATTGCCAATCCTTTTATGCAACATTATTCTCATAATATTCAACATCCTATCAACATAAGGGATCTTTGCAACCTTAAGCAGAAGCAAGGGGAACCGTTCTTGACAATTCTCCAAAGATGGAGACAACTTTGTACAAAGTACCCTCAAAATAGAGATGTTGTGAATGATGGGGTGGTCGATAACGTGAATTAAACTTCTTTGAAACCAGTCTTCAATCTCACCTCTAGTATACAAGCGATCAAAGCTATCAAAAAGGCTGCAACCAATACTCAAAAGCCTTCTAAATTTTTTGGCAACAAACCTTGGGCAGCGCAACCCAAGCGTGAATTTACCTCTCTGCGAGAACCGCTTGATGTGGTTTTCAAAACTTTGGTGCAAAATCATATTCTTACTCCTTTGGAGAAATGTCTATACGATCTGCAACCATGACCTCATTGGTGGAATGAGAATGCTTACTGCGACTACCATCAAAATAAAGATCATAAGACTGCTACATGTCTCCAATTACGTCATAAAGTCAAAGATTTGTTTGACAACAAGGTTATCATTGTGGAGAATCATAACAAGAATTTGGATCATCAAGCATTCAAAGATCCCTTTCCTCGTCATGAGAAAGGTGAATCCTCTAACGCTCAGAATAATAATGCCAAAGTCAATTACGCAAATACCACTTATGATAATGTGATCAACATGATTGAACCAGTGGAAGTGGAATATTACACTATGTTTTTTGGCAAGGGAAGTGGGAATGTTTCTAAACCCAGAACCCCATTTGTCTTGAGAGGCCCTGGGTCTCGATTATCTGAATCTGAAACATCTTGAGATTGTGCGAACGTTGTTACTAGGTCTAACGCTAGAATCTCTATCAAGGGTCCTAACCCTCCTGCTGCTACATCCGCGCCAAAAAAAACTACAGATAAGACTATTGTTGGTTCTACCAAAAAGACCAAAAAGGTGGTCCCTACACCTCCTACTACTGGTTATAGCATTCTTGACCAGCTTCAAAGGACCAATGCTCAGATAACTATTTTTGAGCTATTGAAAATCTCGCCTGCTCATAGGAAGATTCTGGACAAAGCTCTCACTGAAGCCAATGTCCCCAAAGATATCAATCTAGATCAGTTTCAATCCATAGTGGGTCATTTGACCTTGCCACATTATTTATCCTTCTCTGAAGAAGATGATCACTCAATTAGTCACCCGCACAATGCTCCCCTGCACATAGAAGTCATGATCGGTATATAGCTAGTCCGCCACGTGCTCATTGATAATGGTGCTGGTCTTAATATTTGCTCTACTCATTTTATTTCTCAAATAGGTTATGGTGAGGATCACATATATTCTCACAAGATAATTACCATAAAAGATTATGATGAGGAAGAGAGAACATCTAAAGGTCTAATTGTGCTACCCATTCGGGTTGGCCCAGTTGAAAGAGATGTCATATGTCAGGTGCTAGACCTTCCTCTTGCATATAATATATTGCTAGGAAGACCATGGATCTATGAGATGCAAGTAGTTCCTTCTACATACCATCAGTGTATCAAGTTTTCTTTTCAAGGTGCAGAGGTGACTGTTCCCGCTAGCATGGGTTGTTCTTGTAATGCTCTCACTCAATCAACTGACAGTCTTGTTCCAACTTATAGAGAATACATATAACTCTGTGATGCCAAGCTCAAAGACATGGAATGGACACTGAAAATCACATACATAAGCATGGGGGGATATCAAATGGAACCCATGATGTCATTAGCAGCTCTACCCCTGTCTCCTTGATCTTATGGGAGACCTTCTAAACATAACAAATCTTCCGCTACTCCTGAGATAGTTTATGAGGGTACATTTGAATGGTCCAATACACCATTGGAAGATGAAGATGAGGAAAGAGCTATCAAGGCTTGGATTTGTAAAGGAAAGAACATAGCTAAACAAACTACCTCAGCTCATGAATTAAATCCTAACAGTGAGGGTCTTAAGATTATGAAACATTTTGGGTACAAAGGAAGTGGCCCAATAGGTGTGAATGGAAATGGGTTAGTGGAACCTATCCAAGCTATACGTCAAAAGAAAAAATACACCACTGGTTTAGGTTTCAAAAAGGTCCTATTTCATCTAGGGATCAATAAATTTGTGCCAAAAGTAGAACCTACACCAAAACCTGAAGGCACAAATGCAGTCGACACTATACAATATATCTCGGATGAGGATTGCTTTCCTTATCCCATCCCTCCAGACCTAGCAGCATTCTTTGCTGAGCCAAATAATTTTGTGCCATGTACCTGTACAGCTAAAACTAATAGTGATTCTGATCAAACCACTCCATTTGAGACACTAACTTTTGAGCAATGAAAAGACTTACAAGATCCTAACTTCAAAGGAGAATGGTACATTGCACCAGAATTTCAAGAACGGTTGACACGAGGACAGACTAGTATTGCAAGAACTCAAAAACCTTCATGGTGCAAGCACCCAAGTCAGAGTTTGGATACAGACTCTCATGAGTATGAGTTTGATAGTTTGTCAGTAGGATCTTATGAAAGACTTCTCGACATAAGTGAGGGGTCTAGTGAAAAGTCTAATTTGTCCAAGTCTATAGGTGTTAACATGTCTTCTACTTCAGTCGTTAGGGATCAAAAGGATTCAAACACACCTTTGGACGAGATCGGTTTAGCTCTCAACTTGCTAGTTAATGCTTTTGATGACTATACTGTGAACGCACTTGAACTTGTCACATCTCTTTCTCTCCAACATCCTGAATTAATAAACTGGAATTCCCCTTCTTCGTCCAGTGAAGTCCTTACATTCCAGAATGATTACACTTTAGCCTGCTACGTTCATGCTATTGAGCCCATAATGTCCTCCACTAGTGAAGAAAGCGTCAACATGACCGAGGCTGACATCAAGTACCTTAGTCAAAAAATTAAAAGAAGAAAAAATAAGCGCTCTGATGGTGAAAACCATGTTGTGGCAGTATCAAAGCCAAAAAAAGTAAAAATAAAGGGCGTATCCAAAGGTGAAAACCTCTCTGAGGCACCTAAGGATGAGGTACTTGATGCACTTCCAAGTCACTTCTAGGAATGCTCATCAGTTTTAATTGAACCAACTCAGCCAATAAATCTGGGAATAGAAGAGCATCCACATATCATTCATGTGGCCAAGTCATTATCTACAGAGGAACTTAAGGAATTTACAGAATTTTTCCAAGAGAAAAAGATAAATTTTGCATGGATGTATTGTGACATACTGGGTGTGGATCTTGATCTCATTATGCATCACTTATCAATAGCTCTAGGTGTGAAACCTATCAAGCAAAAAATTAGAAAGATGCATCCGCAAGTAGCTTTATTGATCAAGGTAGAATTGGAAAAACTTCTGAAAGCTGGGTTCATCCAAGCGGTTGATTATGCAAAGTGGATTTCTAATATAGTCCCAGTGACTAAACATGACAAATCTATTAGGGTCTGCACAGACTTTAGAGATTTAAATTTGGCATGCCCCAAAGATGATTTTCCACTTCCTAACATTGACATGATCATGGATATGATAGCGGGATATGAGATGTATTCATTAATAGATGGTTTCTTTGGTTATAATCAGATCAAGAGTGTGCCAGAGGACCAAGAGAAAACCACTTTTACTTGTGCATGTGGTACATTCTATTGGAATGTTATGCCCTTTGGTTTAAAGAATGCTAGGGCTACTTATCAAAGAGATGTTACTACAATATTTCATGACATGATGCATAGGACAATGGAGGACTACATGGATGACACACTTGCCAAAAGTATGGATAAAAAGACACATCTCACTGATCTAGGTCCTATACTAGATCATATGGAGAAATTCAGGTTGCGTCTAAACCCTAAGAAATGTGCATTTGGGGTTACCTCAGGAAAGTTACTTGGCTATATCATTTTTGTGTAAGGAATTGAGGTGGATCCAACAAAGGTACAAGCTATAATAGAAATGCCACCACCCCATAATATCAAACAAATCAGAGGTCTCCAAGGTTGGCTCCAATCTATCAGACGGTTCATCTCGCAATTAGCTGACAAGTCACAACCTTTCACCAAAACTCTGCATAAAGGTGTGACTTATGACTAGAACAAAGAATATGAATAAGGGTTTCAACAGATTAAACAATATCTAGCCAATCTGCCCATACTGATGCCTCATATTCAGGGGAAAACTTTGATCTAATATATCTCAGCAATAGAAACATCCTTGGGTTCTCTTTTGGCCCAAGAAGATCCAAATCATAAAGAAAGAGCCATTCACTACATCAGCAGAACATTGGTCTCTTACAAAATGAATTATTCAGTAATTGAGAAGGCTTGCTTAGCAGTAGTGTTTTCTTCGTAGAAGCTATGACACTACATGTTGGCTCACACTACAAGGCTAATCGCAAAGATTGATCCATTGAAATACTTACTCAACAAAGCTACCCTCACAGGTAGACTAGCTAAATGGGTCATGCTCCTTAGTGAGTTTGATATTGTATATGTTGAGAGAAAAGCTATCAAAGGATAGGAAATTGCAGATCAACTGGCTAAAGCACCTCTTATAGATCATCAACCATTAAAGATGGAATTCCTAGATGAGTCCATTATGCTTCTCACGCATCAGACATGGACAATGTTCTTTGATGTTTCATTCACTCAATAGGGGTCAGGAGCTGGAATTTTGTTAATCACACCTCAGTGGTACTCCTTGCCAAAGGCATACAAAATGATGTTTCCTTGTACCACTAATACCGTCGAGTATGAAGCTTTGATCAATGGACTCAAGATCGCTATTGAATGGCAATTGGATAAACTAAAAGTCTTTGGAGACTCACAACTGGTTATCAATCAAGTTAACAACACTTATCAAACCAAAGATGAAAAGTTGGTACCCTATAAAAAGATGGTTGACAGCCTCAAGAATTACTTTGCACATGTCACTTTTCAACAAATTCCCCAGGTGACTAATAAAGCAGTTGATGCTATGGCTACTCTGGCCTCTATGTAAAAAATGCCAGAGAATGATTTCAAACATGAGTTCCTAGTGGAGACATTATGCTACCCTGCATATGACTCTCTTGACTCCCAGATGGTCTGTTCAGTAATTGGATATGATTCATCTCTCTACCACCACATCTACTCTTATCTCCATGACCAAACTATTCCTGACACATACACTAGAAATGAAAAATGGCATCTAATCCACAGTGCTTCACGGTACATCATCGTAGCAAATGACTTGTATAGACGGGGTCTAGACGGTACCCTCCTTAGGTGTCTAGAACCTAATGAGTCCAAATGCGCGTTAGAAGAAGTACATGAAGGCATTTGTGGTTCTCACTCAAATGGTCTGACACTGGCTCATAAGCTTATTAGAGCTGGTTATTATTGGCCCGATATGGAGAAGGAAGCTATGCTATTTGCCAAATATTGCAAGAAATGTCAACTCCATGGTAAGTTGATTCATGCTCCAGCTAAGGAGTTCATTCCCCTTATCACCTTTTGGCCATTTCAATAGTGGGCTTTCAACTTAGTGGGTCAGATATATCCCTCTTCTTCAAGAGAACACAAGTACATCATCACTGTTACAGATTATTTTACTAAATGGATTGAGGTAGTACCTCTCAGTGTAGCTAATGGTAAATTTGTAGCTATGTTTATCTTAAACTACATTATCTATAGATACGGTGTACCATCCTCTATTGTCACTGACAATGGAGGACAATTCAAGAATAAAGATCTGAAAAATTTGTGCACTAAGATCAAGATTATTCAACACTGGTCATCTATTTACTATCCTTAAGGAAATGGACAGGCTGAAGCTTCCAATAAAACAATTCTCAAGATCCTACACCGTACGGTACACAAGTCTGGACAGGATTGGCACCTCCAAATTAATCTGGCTTTATGGACCTATCGCACCAGTACAGGGATAACTTTAAGGAACCTCCCCCTCCCAAAAATTATAAAATTGTGGCGAATCACATGTCATTTGGGTGAAAAAAATTTAATAGTGTTGGTGAATTCTGCGTCAATCAATGGATATTTGGTGGCGAATTTTTTAATAGTTTAGCCA
>MU223792.1:1530949-1574207 GCA_018584345.1 Thuja plicata
GCGGGAATTTGGGACCCCATTGTGTGTGATGCATGGCGAATTGGGTCCTAGGACAAATAAAAATTTGACATAGGAAAATGGGAATTTGGCGAATGATGTTCGTCAAAAGAGACAATTAATTCCGTGG
This sequence comes from Thuja plicata, assembly GCA_018584345.1. Classification (NCBI taxonomy): domain Eukaryota; kingdom Viridiplantae; phylum Streptophyta; class Pinopsida; order Cupressales; family Cupressaceae; genus Thuja; species Thuja plicata. The sequence continues at coordinate 1,531,077 of MU223792.1, forward strand.
TGAATAAGAGTAAACATTAAAGAGAAACATGGGTGAAGAACCTGAGTACCAAACTGAAATTGTGTAATCATAGTGGCGAACGTTCCGACCACAATATGACTATTTTATAAAATCTGGGCGAACCGGTCAACTAGTATACGGTGTTTTTTTCCGCCAAATTCTATAGCCCGATCGGGACATATTTGCTAATTGGTGATTAATCGCCACTAAAAAAATCCCTGCACTAGTATAAGAATGCCAACAGGGGCCACGCCCTTTGCTTTAGTCTATGGTGCAGATGCTATACTGCCTTTTGAGGTTGAGATTCCTACCTTGAGAGTCTCTTTGAAAGGCCTCATTACAGATGATAACATTAGAATATCTCAGCTTCAAGAGCTTGAGTTACTGGATGAATGTCAAAAGGTGGCATTCGATCATCTCAGAGCATATCAAAAGAGGATATCTAAGAGCTATAACAAGAAGGTTAGACCAAGAGACTTCCAAATGGGTGATCTCATCCTGAGAGAGAATCCCAAAAATCAGCAACAGTAGACTCAGAAAGGGAAGTTTGAGCTGAACTGGCTTGGTCCTTATATTATTACTGTAGTATTTGTGTCTAGTGCTTATTAGTTCTCCACTACAGAAGGTGAACCACTCAAAGAGCCCATCAACACTCTTCACTTGAAGAAATTCTACAGTTGAGATATCTTCTGCATGCTCATGTACATACTTTATTTCTGAGAAAATCCTAAAAATTGTAAAATGTCCTGAAAAAATGATTATCTTAGTGAAAACCTGGCAAATAGGTGCTTTGATGTATCTATTATCCTGGTGAAAACCTGGTAAACAGGCACCTTGATAATACCAAAAAAAATGAAAAAATGAAAAAATACAAAAAAATCAAAACAAGAAAAAGAACAAAAAAAAAATTGAAAAAATTAAAAATACAAAAAAAAGAGAAAAAGAGAAAAATGTGCCATTGATGAAAACCTGGTAAACAGGCATCATGGTAGCAAAAATAGAATCTCTTCCAAGATGGTGAAAACCTGGTAAACAGGCGCCTCTTGTTTCACAATGCTTTATCTGTCATAGCATATCTTGGCTTTCTCACAGTTGCTCTTTCGCTTTCCTACTTCAGTTTGCTTTCTCGCTTTAGTTCGCTTTCCTGCTTTAGTGTGCTCATGCTTTTTCTTTTTGTCATCTTTGAGATTTTTCTCGATCTCACATGGATTGAAACTGGTCATACTCAAGGGCATGTTCCTGGTCTAGGGGCATTGTCTTATCTTTTGGAGTCTTTCTCCTCATGCATCGGTCACCAATGGTTCTCACTGCGTCTGCCTGCTGATGCTTCATGGCACTTTGTCTCTTCTTGAGACTCTCCTTCGCATCAATCACCAGTGGTTCTCACTGTTTCTACCTTCTAATGCCTAGATCTCATTATTGATTGTTATTCTTGAGAATCTCTTGTGACAGTCACCAGTGGTTCTCACTGAGTCTGCCTTCTGTCGCTACATTGCTAAGATTTCTTGCATCATCTTGCTATTTGTTTGTTCGACTTTGACCCATTCGTCACTCGGGGGCATGGCTCCCCACTTTGATCACATTTTGACTTACACTTGAGTTAGTAATTTTGTCAAAGAACAACTCTCTACTGGCGCAAATTGGTGTTTCTCAAAACATTAGTCAAACAATGTTTCTCAACACTCTCTTTGGACACATTTGTGTTTTTCAACACACTTTGGATATCTTGCAACGTAAACATCTCTCGATAGCAATCAAACACATTTGCACTCACAAGCACAACGGTGTTTTTCAACACCCTAAACATAGACACATTCGTAAGCCTTGAAACATGCTGAGATATGATTGACTCTTTCTTTGTATGCTATCTATTCTCATGGATTTCATTGATATTTTCCTTTGTCTACTACTTGTTGGTATGGTTTTGATGATCCAGCAATGTCAAATAAATAAGGTGTATGTGATAAGAGCTTCTGCATTAAGGTGGAAAAGCCTCACATCCCTCGATCTTGTTTATTTGTATTCCAAGGGGAGGTCAGAACTATCTCCTTGACTATTATTGTTGTGTTTGTTTACTTGCAAATTCTTAATATATCAAGTTGGAAACAACGTTCAGGTCACCTTGGCTTTTGTGCCTTGGTGCTTATGTTCATTTCCTAGATTTTATCTGATGAACGTCATATTCATATTCTTATGGTTACAACGGCACCAGTAAGGATTGTATTGACTCCGATGATCCAAAATCACTCGATGATGATAAATACGATGAGTCCAACAACCAAATTCCTAGGATTACATTTAGCTTAGGCTTGCATTTGCATTGTAGGATTGCATTCGCATTTTAGGCTTGCATCGTGGTAGTTTTGGTGCTCTCTTCATTTGTCTTCTCATTCTTCAAGGGTCCTCATCTTTCATCATGGTTTCTTCTCAACTACACAAGTGTTCGGTCCTCGCTCTTCATCTTCGTATGCACTCTTTTGGTTAGTACCTATTGTATATTGCAATATCCTGCATGAGATGATTAGTACCATTGCATTACTTTCATTTCCAAAAAGTGAATTTTTCATACATTCATTTACATTTATACATCCATAAACATGTGCATCCATTATAAGCATAAATCAAATCATACATAGCATTTATCCATCTAACATCTATCATAGCATTTGGATACATCAATAAAACATGTGCATAAATAGTTGCATATTCATCCATTGCATACATCTCTAAATCCATACATCTAAATTATATAGGAAATCATCTCATAAAACATACACATCTAAAGCAATATATAAACATGTACAATGATGCCAAAAATCGAGCTCATATATATATCAATCGATCAAAATGTACAAGAGTGCTACTCAAGCACAACATGTCAAAATGGTGGTACAATATACATCAAGATCTAACCACCCGATGGAGGTGGAGGGGGTGGCATACCCTGCTATTGAGGAGGAGGAGGAGGTCCCATTGGAGGGGTGGAACAACCCGTGCACTAGCATACTCTATGAAAGGCTAAATCTGATCCGCTGCCTCAAGTACTACAATAGTATATGCAGCATAATAGTAAGAAGCCTGAGCAACCTCGTATCTAGTCTCCAACTGTGATCTAGCCAATGCCTCTCGCAACTCCCAGATCTCCCAATTTTTCTCTGATATCTACGTATCTCAAATGATCACTTGTGTATGGAGCTCATCATGCTCCCTCTGAGTCTGTCGGGCTCTCTCTCTGACCCTCCAGAGAGCCTCCTGCAACTGTGCTACCTATCCGCCTGATGGAGGATCAGTCAGTGAGCATCAGCCATCACTGTATCATCTACCTTCTCTGCAGCTCTGTCCTGGCTGCCACTGGGTCCAGCACCTACATCTGATCCCATGGGTCTCATAGGAATATCAGTCTGAACTATCCTGGGCCGTACAACTCTCTCCTGCTACTGTAGAGGTGGCTGTTGTGGCTACTAATCCTATGGCTACTATCCTGGTGGAGGAACCTACTGTGCCTATTGTTGTGGTGGTGGCTATACCACCTGAGGTATCTGACCCACTGGAGCTATGAATCTCAAAAATGGGTGAGCTAACATGTAATCTTTGTATACAGGTGTCATACCTGCATTTGTCATAGTAGCCATATAAACCCACCTAGCTAGTGGTACTCAGGCGTCTATCATGTTGCACCCCCATCAAGTAGTCTCTGCCAGCCCTTCTTTGTCTCATCGATGAATCAAGCATATGTATAGTACTCCAGAGACACGTCTTGCAGCCTCCCAAACTGGCACAATATGCACGTAAGCAAGAAGCGCTCAATGATAGTAATAGTATGTCCTATCAGAGGATGCAAGAAGAACATGTATGATAGCTCATGACGAGCATCATCCCATACCTCAATGCCTGCCCAAGGTCGCCATATGACTAAGACCATATCATTAATCTGTGCCCTCCACTGCTTAGTCTTACCCAGCATGGGCTGTGTCATCAGACCGGCGTATCTATAAATGTATGGCTCTAATGGCTGCCGTGTATCATGGAATATTGGCCTACATACAGGAAGGTGATCCCAGGCCCAGATCTGCAAAATTATGACTCCTACCACCATAGTATGGGCACCTTGATACATGATCTTGTGCATCTCATGGTACATCTACATGAGCATACACTCGCCCCATCCAAAATTAACTGTAGGTGCGACTAGCATCTTCGGCAACATAACTCCCTAGCCGCACTCTAATTTGTGCCTACCACGATCAGGAACCGGATGACAACTTAGAAACAGTGCAAGAACAACTGCCAGGGGATGATCTCTACCATAGCTACGTATCAACTCCTCCCATGAGATGGCCCGAACCATCACCAAATCATCCTATAAAATGGCTCTCAAATTTGATGTACCCTCTTTAGGCTGTGTGCTATACTCCACATGAGCTCCATGGAAAGGCACTCTCAAAATCTGGTATACATCTTCTAGAGTCACCGTCATCTCTCCCTATGGCAAGTGAAAAGTGTTCGTCTCTGAATGGAAATGCTCAACCAGGGCACCAAGTAATCTATGATTCACCTGAATATCAGGTACATCACACAGATATGTCAATCCCAGCCCATTAATATGGGCCCCGTCAGTATCTGATAGTCTCTGTAATAAATCACCCACGATAGGATGATGAGATATAAAACTGATGTCTGGTAGGTCGACCTGCAAAGCAAGTGACAAAATTGGATCAGTACCTCAACAATGATGAATTTTCAAAGCAAAAGACAACAAATGCAGCTATGGACCTATTCTACACACAGTTTAAGATATGGCAACTGGTTGACTCTGTGACGCAAGAAAATGACAATTTTTGACTTTTGGCCAGTTTCCCATGTGAGAAAACTCTTTTCCCGCGTGAGGAAACTCTCTTCCCGCGTGAGATTTCTGGCTCACGCGAGGTAGGATGTGTTCTCGCGTGAGATTCTAGAAATCTCGCACGGTGCACGTGCGCTCTTTGTGCGAGTGCTGGGGAGGGGCCCGCGCACAGAACTCCTAACTTGCGTGAGGATTCAAATTCCTCGTGCGAAAGGCGATCAAGGCCGGTGTGAGGAAACTATTTCCTTGCGCAAGATTGGGCGAGACAAGTTCTAAATGACCTAAAAACATCTTAACGCTAAAAATTGATAATTTTTTTTTCTGAAATACAGGATCAAGTTATGATTACTTACAGGTGCGTCATACTCTGCTAGTCGGTTGTGTCATCGGGAGTGCTCAAATCAGTGGAATGTATAGGAATGCTATCAATATCAGTTGGAGCCCTCGCCATCGCTAAATTCAAAAGGTGAATAATGATTTGAAAATGACCCCTTCGAGCCTTATATATCCTTTGACCTAATTTTTCAAAGTGCTCTATTTTCTGCAAAAGTTGCACCCTTGGCTAAATGGACCGAATCCATTTTCATGATCAAAATTGAAATCTGACACTCATAAGCAGCTTGAAATTGTGTTTTAAAATTTTTGGGACCGACGCGATCAGGCACTTGTGCAGTCAATTTTCTAACATTGCTTTCTTGTCAGGAGTATCTCTTGTTATCATTTTTCTTAGTTTCTGCAATCTTTTCATCAAAGTCAACTCTAGTCAATTCTGGTCAACTATGGTCAAAACCTAATCAATAGGACCTCTCGATTGCTCTAAATCGATTCTGCTCTCTCTTGATCTATCTTTCTCTACGATTTCTCAATCTCATCATTAAGATGTGTCATCTTTCAATTTTGCTCCTGAGGGGACAAGATGATTGCATCATCGAACCTTTTCGTATCATTCTTGAATCAGTCTGATCTGAATCAAATCCCCATCGCTAGGGGCATCTCATCACTTGGGGCATATTCAGTTTTTTGTACCTTATGGTCAAAATTGGATATTCCATGATCTTGAATCTTTAGGGGCATCTTGATGTCTCGCATCTTGTCATCTATCTTTCTAGGTATTTAAGCAATCTAACTTAGATCCTCAAGGATCAAGCTTCGTTCTGGAGATGATTCTTGAAATCTCATTGGGTATTGGGGTAATCTAACCCTAATTCCTGAAAGTTACGCTTCATTCTGAAGATGACTCTCAAAAACTCTTTAGACTGTTATCTAGGCAATCTAACCTAGATCTCAGAGGGCTAACCTTTGTATTGGGGAAATCTAACCCTGATTCTGGAGATAGTCCTAGATCTTCAATAGCTATCAGTGGACATTGGGGCAATCTAACCCCGATTCTGATCTTCTCTCAAATGATTTTGCTTCTCGATCTATTTGGTGTCTTGGTGACCTAACCTAGACTTCTAAAATCTTCATCTTCACTTTAGACTGTTCTTTGAATCAATGTGTTGCTTGCACATCAATTCAAAGAGGGGAAAAATGTAACACCCCAAAATTAGCACCTAATAATCCTAATCAATTTTGGTGCATTCCTTCAATTTTCTCATCTTCAAAGTCCTATTGTACTAGGCAAATTCTTCTTCTTATTGACTTTAATTGACTGAGTTTCAAATGCAGAAAACTCAAATTTGCATAAATCTAACATTATATTTAATTCCTAAATTCTCAGATTTTATTAGCTAAAAACCCCTATGATTAATTGATTTAATTCTAAAGTCTTAAGTGCTTTTAATTAAATCAATTCCACCCCCTTTAGCTAACATTACGTAAAAGGAATTGAAAGGTTATTTAATTATTGGATGAATTATCCTCAAAGAGGAATTCCATAATTCCATGTGAAAGGACACTCATGTGGCAATAATTCACCCTTTTATTTAAATAATCTTTGCATTTTTGTCTCAAAAGAGAATGAAGAGACAACTGTTTCTTTTCAAGAAACTCTTCACTCTCTTTCCATGGTTTTCTATAAATTGGACCTCATTTTATTCATTTGAGGGGGATGATTTTGGAGAGCATCAAATCTATAGTCAATTTTGTATTTAATTTCTTTCATGCTTTTAAGCTTAAAGTTGCATAATTAGGCTAATTTCAATTGGAATTAAAGATATGTTGCTTTCATTTATGATTCATTTACATGTCTAACATATCAATTTGGTTCTTTCAAGCTCTCTAGTAAAGGTAATTTCAATTCTAGTTTAAATGCAATTTCCATTCTAGATTAAAATCATTTGAATTCTAGATTAAGAGTATTTTTCTTTTCCTAGATTAATTGTATTTTGCTTCCATAGACTAGTTGCAATTCATTTCTAGATTAGTTGCAATTTACTTTCATAGACTAAGAGCAATTTGCTTTCATAGATTAATTGCCTCTCATTCATATAATAAATGACAATTTCCTTTTTCCTCACAATTTATAAATCCTCCATTTTAGCAATGGTCAGGTTGTTGGCTCTCGTTCTGAGGGTAAAATCGACATCCACAACTAATTAGGAGGTAGCAAGTCGTTTCAATTGAGTTTATAGGATAAACAATTCATGTTTGTCTTTGTAAATTGAATAATTGAGTAAAAACTATGTTGGGTTTGTGCATGATTTAGAGGTCACATTCAAGCACACACACCTGCTAGTGAGAGAAAAACACATATAGATCAAGGATTGACTTTTGTTTCTTGTTTTGAAGGTGTTATCTTGTTTAGTGATCTTTCAGATACATCAAGCAAATTTGCATTGTTAGGGGAACAAACATATCCTTATGCCCTATTTTCTAGGTGGAGGATGAAAATCCTTGCTTGTTGACTTAAGTACACACTAAAATGTTAATCATAATACAACCATCACCAAGCACGCAATGACTCTAGTCATGATGTTGTATTAGCCGACTCCAAACGCAAGTGAGGGAATGATATGACGAGTGTCTTGGGGAAATTAATTTTTTCCTTGCATAAGAATTTGATGACATTATTTTTCCATTAGTATACTCAATGAAAAACATTGACAGAGATCACCGGTAGACTAAAGCATTACCGCTAGACTACAAGCTTCACTGATAGATTACAAGCATTACCAGCAGACAACAAGCATACCCGACAGAATACAAAGGTCACAAGAAAAATGCTAAGTATAAAAGTGACAAGCATCACTACTGACCACAAGCATCACCGGTGACCACAAGCATTACTGGTGACATAGTTTTCAGAACTAACCCAATAGGAACAAAAAAGGCATACCCAATGACAAGTTCAAGAAAGGAATACCGACGACCAAGAAAACTAACCATCCGAACCAATAGACAGATAAAGAACCCACAAATTGTGGATCTAAATTTTACACGATGGATAAAGCAATGTAATTCTATTTATAGAGTTTTATTTTGTTTTAAATCATAATTTGATGGTCATGCAAGATTTATGTAAATGCTTTAAAGCATCCTAATAGATCTAAAGCATATTTAACTAAAGATCAAGGTCAAGTTGTATACCTTGGATCTAGAGTTAACTTGTGATGCATGAATCAAGAATTGAATCTAAATTAGTATAAATAGATGTTCATACTCAATTGTGAGTACATGAATTCACATTATTGATAGCCACGAAGAGCATCTAAGGAGCAGAAGGAAGAATTCATGCAAAGATCAGAAACAAAGTACATCAGTTTTCAAGAACACACAGAGGCTACCGACGAGCAGACAAAGGTATTATTCAATCATGGAAGGATGATTACTAATATGTATGAAGCTTTATAGGATCTGTTATCAACAATTGAAGATTGCATATAACATCAAATCAAAGACTTATGTAGTTGCATTATAAAAAGTGCATCACATATAAAATACTTTTGTAGAAGGTGGACTTAACCATTCTTTCCAAATCTCTTAAAAGAGTGCACACTTAACAGCGTTACTAAAGCTTCAAACAAAGTAGATCTTAACAGGTCTCCACTGTAATACTTCTAACAGGGTAGGTCATCAGAAGTGACCAATTGTAAGCCTTAACCAACCCCTTCTTATCTACAGATAGTGAATTTTTGTGGGTAACAATCCCCATCGCAGTTTTTACTTCCTTAACAGGATTTTTCTGTGATATCATATCTTGTGTCATGTGTTATCATATAGTTGTTGGAAGCCAAATGATGAAGAACATGTTGGGTGTTCTGTTCTTGATGCCAAATTGTGTTTGGTTAATTTATTTAATTATAAAGCTGACTTGTGGCTATATTGTATAAAAAGAGGGTTTGGGTAGAGTAGAAGTAGTGAGAAAGAGAGAAAGGAAGTAGTGGAAGAGTTTTTGTAAACATCTACAGATATGAACTAGGTGAAGGATACCTTGGTAGGATTGTATCTTGTTGGCTTAGGGAACAAGAGGATTTCTTGGTGGCTTGGGAGCACAAATTTAGATCTATCTTGAGTTTTCCTGCTAGATTGTTGTCTGTTATAGGTCTGGGCTAGTTAAGGGGGTGATCAGAATCTTTTAGAAGATCTATGTGATAGATCTTAGTTTATTTTTTGATGTATGTAGCTGTTATCAAGAAGGCCTTACAACTTGACATGTTTGATGTAATTGCATGTTATTGAAGAATCTAAATTGATATTGATTATATCTTGTTGTGTTGTGGTTTTCGTTGTTGGCTGCAAGTCTGGACATCTCTTTTGAGATCTGTCTAGCCTTGACTGCATCAATGATGAACCTATTATCATGTATTATGATAATTCAAGTTCCATAAACATCCAAATAATCTAGTGTAACACTCTAAGACAAATCACATCTCAATAAATTTTCATTTTCTAAAAGAGAAAGTGAATGAGAAGGAGGTATGAATGGATTACATACCCACTAAGGAACATATTTTTGACATCCTCACAAAACCATTTCCTAAGGATACATTTGAGTATCTTTGAGGAAAGATGAGGGTGATTTCCCCTCCTAATCAAAACTATAAATACATAGAGTTGCAGCGATCCAGAGGACTTCATGGTGATATCATTCAAGAAGGATTGGTATTTTGGTGGCTACTACTCAAGGGGAGTAGTAAGACTGGTAAGATAAGGTTGAAGGTAAGGAAGAGAAGAACATAGTTAATCAGAGTAAGGATGTACCTTTTTCATTGATGTCAAAGGGGGAGAAGTGCATGCGAAAAATAAGATATGCTTGCTCATAAGAAAGAGCCCCAACTAAGAAGAAGAGTGCATATCTAAGGGGGAGTAACTGATAGAGAGAAGAGTACATAATCAAAATGGAACCAAGGGAAGCTTGCTTCTAGAGGAGAAAAAATAAAGAGATCCTAAAGGAAGATGAGTTAGAGAGAGTCTAAAAGACAATGGTAGATATTATGAATATTGTTGGTAGTACTATTGATGGTGGATCTCAAAGGGAGACTGTGTTGGTTTCTAATTGCATTATTATTTTTCACACCATATGTTTCTTTCAATTCCAAAGGGGGATTGATGTCAACATATCAATAGGATTTCTTAGAAAGATTGATTTCTTGATGCCAATATATTTTTTGATAGTTTAGTCAGTGGTACATGGTGTTCAAAAGTCTGGTGAGGACCGATATTAGCATATGATGAGTCACAAACCTCATGGGATGATATTGAGATTTTATACTTGGTCCATGTCAAGTTTTAGGGGCTGACATTAATATTTAGATGAGTTACAAGTTCACAAATGGTGAATGATAGACAATGAAGAAATAAAGTCATAGAGATTGGTTCAGTGAGAATGCTCAGGTTGATATTTTTGGTTGTGCATCTAAGAGTGTGTTTGGGACATGTTGGGGTGTCCTCAATTCAAAGGGTTTGTGATCTAGAAGTTTGCAAGAAATTTTTTGGATGTTACATTTGCTGCTGACAATGTTTTTTGATGGGTTCAGATGTTTTTGTGATATTCATGATGCATATGAATGATCTTGGATTATGTGCCTAATGAGTTGGCAGTCCTTATGGACTAATATGATCAGATTGGATGATTTTTGGTTGGTGATGATACTTTGAATATTTATTATACTTTTGGACAACTTGATCAGTAAATCATTTTGTGCAAGTTCAAGGCATGATTTAGGGATGAGTTATGAACTTGAGGTGGTTGATAAAGATCATGGCCATTTTTAGAGTTTTATCACTATATAGGACTCTAAATTTTGTAAAAAATTTAGAGCTTCAACAGGCTCTTTCTGGGGATGTATGCTCCCTATGAGCATAGTGAGATCTCAGTTATTTATGGAGAATCAGACCAAGTATCTACTCTTTACCTGATGTAAATTAAAGATTGGGTGGCCCCAGGCCCTCAAAAAGTGAACATTGTTATTTCCCTCTGTCAAAATTTTTATTCTGTTCATGTAACACTTTGAATCTCCTGAATATGATATTATATTGTTCCTTATCCTTATCAACAAGAGTATTTGAAAACAAAAAAATCTCAAAATTATTTATCCCCAACATATGATCCCTTGTTGTATTATATATATCATCCTTATAGAGAATACTTATTGGTTCCACTTCATCAATGCAGTCTTTGTCTTTTGATTTATGTTTTTTCTTTGAGAAATCATCAGGTGCATTGTGTTCTTTTCTGGATGGAGGATCCCTGTGCATATAATCAGTCATATGAGTATCTAAACTAAGTTCTTCTACTTGGATGTTTCCTTGCACACAATCTTCCCCATTTCCATTCTCTAGATATTTTTTCTCCTCACATAAAGGTTTTGAAGGTAACTCATATTTAGGAACTATTACTTCTTTTATATCAAGAATTTGATCAAGTGGGATATTTGGATAATTTTTAGTACTTTTTTTCAACATATTCTCATCATTATGTTTGGTTATTATAGTCTCATCTTCAGAATTCTGATATAAATCTTTCTCATAGGATGAACTGAATGATATCTTACCTTTTGAATGTATATTTTGAGTGTTATCAACTTCAAAATCATCATTAGGCTTTCTACCTTCATCATGATGTTGATAGATTTTATTGTATAGAAAATATCCTTTACATAATGGATTCTGGAACATAGAGGACACATATTTATCTTCCTTTACTTCCTCTTCAGATAGTGGATTTAGGAACATAGAAAATTCAGGCACACCTTCATGAGAGTTTTCATTAGGATCATTGGATGTTTCATCAATAAGACTAATATCTTCATTGACATTATTTTCTGAAACTTTTTATTGTTCATATGTTGTATGATGTTCTATTTTATCTCTTATATTTTAATTTTATAAGTTATCATCTCCTTCATCTACTTGTACTCCCTAAATATATACTGATCCATTAACTAGCTTATCATGATGAAAAAAACTTGACTAGTCTTCTCAACATATTTTTATATTCCATGTCTAACGAAGCTGAAATTTCTTTTGTAAAGAAATTTTTCTTCCTCATCATCATGGTCATTGATACATTTTTCCATACACATCTTATCATGTACAAATTATTCTTCATCTTGATCCATATTTTCTTCCTCCTCATAATCCATGCTATCTTCTTTCCCACTGAGATAATTATCAAGCATAAGGCCTTGTTCAATATGATCATAAGCCTCCTCTTCTCTATCTTCATCATCCTTTTCTAATATCTGAAAAAGGGGCTTCAAAATAGGGTCATATAGTGAGATTCTTAACTCCAAAAACTTTCTTACTAATTCCTCGCTTGAAGGCACGATGTTAGTTGTAATCTCTTTTAAAATTCTTACCATCCTTATGAGAAAATATGTTGTAGACTCCCCCTCAAATCTCTCCAAAGTAAAAAATGCATCTAAAGGAGACATGTAAGAGTCTTCTTCCATATTGTGATCTTGAATCTCATCTTGTTCATAATGCCTTTCATCTTCACTTGCATCATGAATACTTTCAAGAAACCATTGCTCAAACTTTCTCCATGATGAGATACTTTGTTCGGGTGTCATACTAAAAAGAAAACCTACATGATCTGTCAATGATCTTACAAATAGTTTCATAATCACATCTTCTACATAGATATGACAATCTTCAATAAATTTACAAAATGCCTACAAATGCTCCATTGGTAATTTTGATCCATCTCCACAAAATTTTGGAACATTTTTTTTTAGTTTAAGAGGAAAATCTTTCTAACCACCAGGGATGTTATCAAAACTCAATGGTCTATATACTTCAATAATAAATTTTGGTCTTGGGTCACAAAATTTTGATACTTTATGTGAATATGTATTCTGGTACATACTGAATATCTGAATTTGTAGTAACTTCTTTCTTTATACATTAGGTTCTTGTTAATAGAGTCGCCACCTCTTTAAAGAGGAAAATTTTACTTATCCCCTTCTAGGTCTTCTCCCTTAGTAGAGTCACTGACTAAAATGTTTTGTTAAATAGAGTCACCACCTTCTTGCTAGAAGGAAAAAACCTACTGTCTTCTGAGTTCTTATCTCTAGTAGAGTCTTAATTATATCACCAAATTTTCTAGGTGATCTTCAACATTGTCTTTCATAGACAACTCCCTAGTAGAGTTGCCAATTTGTTGGTGCCCAAAAATGATGGTTTGGATTTCCTATGGACTTTCCAATCCAATGATGAGAAACCCAATTGTTTTTGACAACTAACAAGTTCAACCAAATGGAGGTTTGAACTTCTGTAATTCTGGCTCTACAAAGCCAAGGCTGGTAGGTCTGTACCTTAACCAAATCTGTTGATTCAAAGGCTTTTTATAGAAGATAACTAAATATAAAACTTGTTGATGCTCTCAAAGTGGAAAATAAACTTGAGACGAATCAAATTGTAAGTATCCCAATCAATAGTATATTAAATGATGCAAAAACTGAAGTTCTTTGATTAATAGTAAATGTTTGACAAAAGGTATATAAAATGAAGTAGATCAAAGGAATAAAATATCACAAACTTTGAACTATGAACTGAATGACTATATTCCAATTATTGATAAGATTAGTGCCTTTCTCCTACTTGGGCAATAGAGTCAATTCTATATCAATCCTACATACACCTCATAGACAATTTCAATAACTTATATATAACAAGACCATCATTTCAAGGGATTTTACATGAATTATAATTGAAACTAGATTATACAGTTAGTTCTATTGAGTTTAACTATGTATTTGAGAGACCAATAGAATAGAGGAAAGTTTATCAACCACACCTTTCAACTGATGATAAAATTGTATATATATTTCACTTTACAAATAACATGAGAATTAAACACAATGAAACAATCTATCTAAAAATATTTATCTGAGAGACTAACTGAAAAGAATTAAAAACTATTACCATAAGTGAAAGAAAAAGCACTTATCTCTTTATTAATGTTGAAAAAAGTACATTAAATTTCATATTACAATTTTGATCAAATTCTATTATACAATTTGTTTCTTCTTCCTTTTTTTATTTACATTTTAGACCACATATATATGGGTGATGCAGGGGGTTTAGGACTCTAGTTATTTCTTTCCCCAAACACTCCTAATCTCTCCTAATCATCCAATGATTAGTTCTCCTTTTTTTCTTCTCCAAGATGGACATCCAAGATCCTCACTACCAACTTCTCCTCCAAGGTATAGTTGATTGGTTGAAGTTTCTAACACTTCTAGGTACAACTAGTCCAACTAGCTCTTCAATTACCTAGGCTTCTTCACTATATTTCCTTCTAGAATCACAAACCCCTTCTTGGGATCTCCCCATAAATTAACTTAGACTCTTGTCTATGTTATTTTCCCATTCATAGGTCTTTATAACCCTTTCCCCCACTTTTGGACACTTTACCAATTCATTTGGCATCAAACTCGCTAGGAGGCCTAATTGGCTTGTTTCCTAGTAGGTCTAATTTCACTGTTTTGGGGATAATGCTCCCATATCCTCCAAAAAAACCCATATAATACCTTGAAAATATTCAAGGCATCTATCAACCCTATCAAAATCCAAAATATTAGCTCCTGGATGCACCCACAACCCTAGTTTCTATCAGGCCCTATTTTTTAGCCTATTAATTAGGCCTCTGGACCAGTCTTGACCAATTGTCCCCAAATTGGTCTTCACACTTTGTTTAACCTCCTCCCACATTTTGATCCTTTAAGGATAATCCTTAGGTATTCTTAAAATGTCACTAATTCTTTCCCCCAAGATCATGGGTGCTCGAGCCAACTCCAACTTCACCCTGTCCAGACTCACTTGTCTTCAACAGTCAGCCATAGGGCTTCCCATTTGGTCTAGGAAATACATTGAAACAAAAAAATGAAAAAAAAACCTTATTTAAAGACTCTAACCCTACTTCCCCCATGGTTTTAGTCAATTCCACTGGTGGGTTCTTAGGTTAGAGCCATTTCTAACTCTGCAACACTGTGAATATCACTTGCAGACCAGTGACTTTAAAATTAATGTAAGTCTCTACTCCTAGAACTTCAAAGAAACCTAAAGTATGAAAAATAAATATATTTTAAAACTCTACACCCCCATGGGGTCTGATCTCCTTTCCCAATCTATACACAACTGTACAGAATGCATAAAACCCCTTGAATCACAAGAATACAGTCACAAGCATCTGTACAGAAGTACCAAAAACAAGTTTTGAAATTCAAAACTTCATTAACCTTTCAAAAACATCAAATCCAATCTCATATACTAAGAATGATTAGTTACAACCACTCTAACTTGATTTGGAAACTTCTTTTCAAGAAGTTGCAAAAGTTGCTCGAGCAACTTTTTACATTTTGAGACTTTGACTTCTTTTGTCAACTCGATGGTCATGGTTGACTCAATGACCATAATTAGGATATTTAGGATCCCAAGACACATACTAAACTCAATATACACAAAAATACCACATTTTGGCTTTCTAGGTCTAAATGACCATAAAAAACCTAATGAGCACTCTTGGCTCTTACAAACATGAACTTGATCATCATTGTATCCAACCTATATGATCTTATTCCAATCCACACAACTACCCCTAGTACAACCCTAAAATCACATTAACACATAAAAATGGGAGGTGCTCTGCACCATACTCCCTTGGGACAAAGAATTCAAATCCCTTGAGTTAGGAGGTCATCAATGGTGACCCCATGCTTCAGAATGTCTACCTCTATCATCCAAGTAGCCTTAGCTTTAGGTAGTCCTTGCCACTTGATGAGGTACTCCTTATAGGTACCCTTCCTTTTCTTCTTGATCACTTTAGAATCTAGTATACTTTCCAAGTTTAGTGGAATTGGGGAAGGCAAGTCTTTCACCCAATCATCATCTCCTAAATCTACAAGAGTGGGCTGACCTGTGTCTAGAAATGGTCCCTTGTAGGGATACAGGTCACAAACATTGAAAATGGGTGAAATTCCCAAATTAGGAGGCAACTCCACCTCATAGGCATTCTTTCCATACTTATGCAAAATCCTCAATGGTCCTATCTTAGTCATGAGTAGCTTAGTTGGCTAACCCTTGGGTAGCCTTTCCTTCTTGAGATAGGAAAGTACTAGATTCCCCACCTTGAACTACAAATCCCTTCTTGTCTGATCAACTTTGGACTTATACTTCTCCACTTTCTTTTGTAAAGTCTTGTTGACTTGATCATGGAGCTCCTTCATCTATTCTACAAATGACTCCCCTTGGGCACTCCTTTTTTCCTTCAAACCGAGATCCCTCAACTCTAAGATCCCTCTAGGATTGACACCATATACTATTTCAAAGGGGATTTTACCAATACTCCTTTTAATGGAGTCATTATAGGAAAATTATGCCTACCCTATGATATGGTCCAATCCCATCACTGTCCATGTTGCTTAGTCAAGCATCTTAGCAAGTTACCAAGTGACCTATTGACTACCTCTATTTTCCCATCTAACTATGGATGGTAGGCTGAAGAGAAAGACAAGTTGGTACCCAAAATTTTCCAAAGGGTCCTCCAAAAGTGACCCACAAACTTACTATCTCTATCACTTACTATATTGAGTGACAATCCATGGATCCTTACAATGTCTTTGAAGAATAGACTTTCAATTTGAGAAGCATCATTAGTTTGCTTACATGGAATGAAATGAGCCATTTTCCTAAAATGGTCCACCATAACAAATACACTGTCATGACCCCTTGGTGTCTTTGGTAACCCCAAAACAAAGTCCATACTGAGGCACTCCCAAGGCCTTTGGGGTATGGATAGGGGTTGGTACAACCCACTATTACTACTTTGTCCTTTCTCCCTCTAATAAATCTGACATTGCTCTAAAAGTTTCCTAACATTTGAATATAAATTAGGCCACTATTAATGCTTATTCACTTGCTCCAATGTTTTATCCACTCCAAAGTGGCCACCCAATCTTCCTTGGTGTTTCTCCTTCACAATGTTATTCCTCATTGAGAACTGAGTTATACACATGAGGTGACCTTTAAACAATAGTCCTTCTTACAACATAAACTCAGTGAATTCCACCTTGAACCCCTATTGAAACTTTACACATGCCTCATATGCATCTTTGAAGTCATTATCCTCTTTGTAGAGGTCTTTCAAGTCATTTAACCTCACACTCTACAATTGTATCTCTTGTATAGTCAATACTCTTTGGCTAAGAGCATCTGCAACCTTGTTGCTAACCCCTTTCTCATGTTTGATGAAAAATGTGTAGGCTTGTAGATATTCTACCCACTTTAGGTGCCTCTGATTTAGTTTTTCTTGCCCATTCAAGAAACTTCGAGCATGGTTATCACTGTAGACCAAAAATTCCCTAGGTAAGAGGTAGTGTCTCCATTTTTTAAGGTCTTGTACCATAGAATACAACTCCAAATCATAGGTGGAGTACTTTTGTTTGGCCTCATTTAACTTCTCTTAAAAGAATGCCATAGGGTGTCCCTCTTGGCTTAACACTGCTTCAATGGCTAGCTTGCTAGCATCACACTCCACCACATATAGCTTATTGAAATTAGGAAATCTAAGGGTAGGTAACTCTGCTATCCTCTTTTTCAACATTTAAAAACCTTGATCTGCTGCTATAGTCCATTTAAACTGACATTTGATTCCACCTTTGATAGTGTCGAGGATAGGGGCACATACATGACTAAAATTTCTTACAAATTTCCTATCATAGGAGGCCAATCCATGGAAAATCCTAACATCCCCTATGGACCTAGGTGTAGGCCATTCCAAAATTGACTTAACCTTATTAGGGTCCATCTTCATGCATCCATTAGCAACCAAAAAACCAAGATAAACTAATTCAATTTTTAGGAACTCACACTTTTCTTGATTGATTATCAACTTAGCTTGGTGTAGCCTCCTCAATAACATCTCCAAATGCTTCATATGCTCCTCCTTGGACCTACTAAATATCATCAAGATATACTATTAGAAACTTACCAATAAAATCTGCTAGCACTTCATTCATGAGCCTCATGAATGTGCTAGGTGCATTAGTTAGGCCAAAGGGAATTACTAGCCACTCATACAACCCTTCATTTAGTTTGAAGGCTATTTTCCACTCATCACCAGGTCGAACCCTGATTTGGTGATATCCTGACTTCAAATCCACCTTGGAAAAATAACATGAACCTCCCAAATTGTCAATCAAATCGTCAATCTGGGGTATTGGGAATCTATATCTGATTGTAATCTTGTTTATAGCCCTTGAGTCCATACACATCCTCCATTTTCCATCCTTCTTAGGTGATAGGATAGTTGGCACAACACAAGGACTGAAACTCTTCCTTATTAGTCCTTTTTCCAACAAATATTGAATGTGTTTTGCTATCTTTGCATTTTGACTTGGTGTCATCTTATATGTTGCTTTGTTTGGAAAATTTTCTCTAGGAATGAGGTCTATCTGATGAATCAATCCCTCATGGGAGGTAGTACACTTGGAAAACCATTATCCACTATGTCATGATATCTTTCCAATAATTCTTGTACCTCTGGTGGCATGTTGGCTTTCTCTTTGGTCTCCTCGTTTGGCTTCACTATCACTGCACAATAGACTTCTTTCTCCTTCTTCATAGCTTTAAGAAACTCCTTTCCATTCAAGAGTATCACAATGGTTCCCATATGCTTCTCCTCATTAGATTCCTGCAATGGATCCATTTGAAACTTCTTCCCTTGCTTGGTTATAACATAGTTGTTCTTTTCTCCATCATGGATAGCCTTCACATCATATTGCTAAGGATTCCCTAAAATAAGATGACATGCATCCATGGGAAACATGTCACATAGGACCTTGTCCTTATACTCACCTATTTCAAAATCCACCAAGGTTTTTTCATCTACCACTATTTTTTAACCCTTGTTTAACCATGAAACTTTATAGGGTATGGTATGAGGTATCCTTCTAAGCTTCAGTTTGTCCACCATCTCTGTTGATACTATGTTCTCATTGGATCTAGAGTCCACTATCACTTTGGAAATCTTCCCATGAGACCTACTAGTTGTCTTAAAAAAATTATTTCTTTGAGGTGGCTCTATAGTGTTAGATACTTTCAACAAAGTCCTTCTCAGCATTAGATTCTCTCCATCCATTACTAGCCCTACCTTGGAGATGGGAGAAGTGACACTTTGTGTATCATCCTCTTGTACCAACTGATTCCTTTTATCTCCCATAGAAGATGAGGTAGCCTTTTTAGGACATCTACCCATTGTGTGACCCACTTGATTGTAGTTATAACATCTGCCAATGAAGATTGAATTATATATTCCTTGAGACTGAAACCTACCTCTTGGTAGTCCTCTTCCTCTATATCCCTCTCTTTGAAAATTTCCTCTGAACTGATTACCTCCACTGTTATCCATAGACTGATTCTCCTTTGGTCTATTTGGGATTTTTCCTCTACCAAAATTACTCCTGCCTCTGAATCCTCTATTATTGTTACCACCTCTTCCTCTTTGATGGAAGTCATTCCTCCTTCTAGCCTTATCCTCTGCTCTCAAGGCTAACTAAAAACACTTGTGCATACTGTCAGGATCCATCATGATAATTTCATCTTGTATCCCTTGTCTCAACCCATTGAGATACATTGCTACCTTCTCCATTTCTTCTTCTTGTCTTATATCCCTTAGGCTCAGTTTGTGAAACTCCTCAGTATAGGCACTCACTTTCATCTCCTTTTGTCTCAAGTTCTGCAAATTTTGATACATCTAGATCTCATAGTCAGTAGGCAAGAATTGTGCCCTCAATTTGATCTTCATCCTCTCCCAAGAAACTATCTTCTTCTTTCCATTTTTTACCCTACAATCCTACATTATGTTCCACCACACCAATGTAGATCCTTTGAGTCTAGCCTTGACATAGCTAACTCTCTTTTCCTCTGATACCTCCTTGTAATCAAAATGGTTGTCAATGGCCTCTAGCCAATCCAATAACTCCTCACCATTCAACCTTCCACAGTAGTAAGGTATATGCTCCATGTTGTCTTTATTAATGGACTTAAAGTCATCCAAGAATACCGTTTGATCTTTATCCATCTTAGGTTCCTTACCTTTGTTAGATGTCTCTTCTGTCTGACTTTAATTATCTTCATCACTCTCATCTCCCCATTCAGTGATCTTCTTTTTACTCTTTGTCTCTATCAAGTTTTATTTTTCCAATAGTTCTTGGACCAAGTCCACTATGGAATCCTTAATCATTTCCTTAGGTGGCATTATGTTAACCTCATGGCTTCCTAATTCTTCATACATACACCAAACTATTAAGTTATGGCTCTGATACCACTATGATGCAGAGGGTTTAGGACTCTAGTGATTTCTTTCCCCAAAACACTCATTATCTCTCCTATTCATCCAATTATTAGTTATCCTTGTGTTCTTTTCCAAGATGGATCTCCAATATCCTCACTACCAACTTCTCCTCCAAGTTATAGTTGATTATTTGAAGTTTCTAACACTTCTAGGTACAACTAGTCCAACTAGCTCTTCCATTACCTAGGCTTCTTCACCAGATTTCCTTCTAGAATCCAAAACCCCTTCTTAGGATCTCCCCATACATTCACTTAGACTCTTGTCTATTTTCTTGTCCCATTCATATGTCTTTAGAACCCTTTCCCCCACTTCTGGACACTTTACCAATTCATTTGGCATCAAATTCACTAGGAGGCCTAATTGGCTTGTTTCCTAGTAGGTCTAATTTCACTGTTTTTGGGCTAATTCTCCCAAATACTCCAAAAAAACCCATAGAAGACCTTAAAAATATTCAAGGTATCTATCAACCCTATCAAAATCCAAAATATTAGCTCTTGAATGCACCCACAATCCTAGTTTCTATCAGGCCCTAGTTTTCAGCCTATTAATTAGGCCTCTGGACCAGTCTTAACCAATTGTCCCCAAATTAGTCTTCACACTTTGTTTCACCTCCTCCCACCTTTCGATCCTTTAAGGAGACTCCTTAGGGATTTTAAAAAATCTCACTAAGTATTTACCCCAAGATCATTAGTTCTCGAGCCAAGTCCGACTTCACCTTGTCCAGGCTCACCCGTCTTCAACAGTCAGCCATTAGGCTTCCCATTTGGTCAAGGAAATCCATTGAAAAAACAAAAATGAAAATAAAAACATTATTTACAGAATATAACCCTACTTCCCCCATGGTTTGAGTCAATTCCATTGGTGGGTTCTTAGGTTAGAGCCATTTCTAACTCTGCAACACTTTGAATGTCATTTGCAGACCAGTGACTTTAAAATTAATGTAACTCTCTACTCCTAGAACTTCAAAGAAACATAAAGTATGCAAAAGAAATCTATTTTAAAACTCTACACCCCCATGGGTTTTGATCTCATTTCCCATACTGTACATGACCATACAGAATGCATAAAACCCTGTGAATCACAAGAATACAGTCACAAGCATCTATACAGAAGTACCAAAAACAAGTTCTGCAATTCAAAACTTCATTAAAATTTCAAAAAAATCAAATCCAAGCTCTTATACTGGGAATGATCAGTTACAACCACTCTAACTTGATTTGGCAACTTCTTATCAAGAAGTTGTAAAAGTTGCTCGAGCAACTTTTCAAAGTTTCTAGCAACTTTTTACATTTTGAGTACTTTGACTTATTTTATCAACTTGATGGTCATGATTGACCTCAATGACCATAATTAGGATATTTAGGATCACAAGACACATCCTAAACTCAAGATACACAAAAATACCATATTTTTTCTTTCTAGGTCTAAATGACCATAAAACACCTAATGAACACTCTTGGCTCTTACAAACATGAACTTGATCAGCATTGTATCCAACCTATTAGATCTTATTCCAATCCATACAAATACCCCTAGAACAACCCTAAAAACATACTAACACATCAAAATGGGAGGTGCTCTACACCAATGTGGATCAATGGTTTTCACACCCATTTAGGGTGAAGATACACCACCCTATGTTAAAATTTAAAAACTTCTTTTGAAAAAACTAATCAACAAACTAACTAATAACTACCTATCTTTTGGATTTGGCTTTGGCTGAAAATCCAAAACAGATTGTACGAACATAAGATTTTTATTGGAGATAGGAAATTTGATTTTCCAAATTGGGTCTATTTTAGATTTTCAATTCTTTATCATTTTCATTCTCCGTTGACATCATATTTTTAACAGGTCAAAATTTCAGCATCTCTGAAACCTTCGCTTACAGAATTTTGATTGTTCCTATCACAGAGCTTCCTTCCTCAATACCTCAACTTTTAATTAAAAATTAATATATTTTTGTATCCCATTTCATGTACTCCATCATGTCATGAATTGTTGGGCATGGAGTTTAGGATACCATTTTTAGAGTTTTATCACTATCTAGGACTCTTAATTTTGCCAAAAATTTAGAGCTCCAACAGGCTCTTTCTGGGGATGTATGCTCCTTGTGAGCATAGTGAGATCTTAGTTATTTTTGGAGAAGAAGACAAAGTATGTACTCTTTACCTGATGTAAATTGAAGATTGGGTGGCCCCAAGCCCCCAAAAAGTGAACACTGCTATTTGCCTCTGTCAAAAATTTTTATCTTGTTCATGTAACACTTTGAATCTCCTAAACATGATATTATATTGTTCCTTATCTTTATCAACAATAGTATATTAAAATAAAAAAATCTTAGAATTATTTAGTCCCAGCATTTGATCCCTTGTTGTATTAGATATATCATCCTTATAGAGAATACTTAATTGTTCCACTTCATCAATGCAGTCTTTGTCTTTTGATTTGTGTTTTTTCTTTGACAAATCATCAGGTGCACTATCTTGTTTTCTGGATGGAGGATCCCTCTACATATTATCAATCATATAAGTATCTAAACTAAGTTATTCTACTTAGATGTTTCCTTGCACATAATCTTCCCCATTTCCATTCTCCAGATATTTTTTCTCCTCACATAAAGGTTTTTAAGGTAACTCATATTTAGGGACTATTACTTCTTTTATATCAAGAATATGATCAAGTGGGATACTTGGATAATTTTCAATAATTTTCTTCAACATATGCTCATCATTATGCTTGGTTATTACAGTCTCATCTTCAGAAGTCTGATATAAATCTTTCTCATAGGATGAACTGAATGATATCTTACCTTTTGAATGTATATTTTGAGTGTTATCAACTTCAAAATCATCATTAGGCCTGCTACCTTCATCATGATGTTGATAGATTTGATTGTATAGAAAATATCCTTTACATAATGGATTACAGAACTTAGAGAACACATATTTATCTTCCTCTTCAGATAGTGGATTTAGGAACATAGAAAATTCAGGCACGCCTTCATGGGAGTTTTCATCAGGATCATTGGATGTTTCATCAATAAGACTAATATCTTCATTGACATTATTTTATGAAACTTCCTACTATTCATATGTTGTATGATGTTCTATTTTATCTCCTCTATTTGATTTTGGGAATTTATCATCTCCTTCATCTAGTACTCCCTAAATATATATTGATCCATTTACTTGCTTATCATGATGAAGAAAATTGACCACTCTTCTCAACATGTTTTTGATATTCCATGTCTAACAAAGCTGAAATTTCTTTTGTACTGAGAAAGTTTTCTTCTTCATCATCATGGTCATTGATACCTGTTTCCATACACATCTCATCATGTACAAATTCTTCTTCAACTTGATCTGAATTTTCTTCCTCTTCATAATCCATGCTATCTTCTTTCCCACTGAGATAATTATCAAGCATAAGGCCTTGTTCAATATGATCATAAGCCTCCTCTTCTCCGTCTTCATCATCCTTTTCTAATGTCATTTTTTGTTTACATTTTACACCACATATATATGTGGATCAATGGTTTTCACACCCCTTTAGGGTGAAGATACACCACCCTATGTTAAAATTTAAAAACTTATTTTGAAAAAACAAATCAACAAACTAACTAATAACTACCTATCTTTCATATTTTTCTTTGGAAGAAAATCCAAAAAAGATTGTATGAACATAAGAGTTTTACTGGGGATGGGAAATTTGATTTTCCGAACTAGGTCTATTTTAAATTTTCAATTCTTGATAATTTTTAGTCTTTGTCAATATAATCTTTTCAGTAGGTTGAAATTCCAGCATCTCTAAAACCTTCATTTACATAATTTTGATTGTTCCTGTCACAGAGCTTCCTTCCTTAATCCCTCAACTTTTAATTAAAAATTAATGTATTTTTGTATCTGATTTCATGTACTCCATCATGTCATCAATTATTGGGCATAAAATTTAGGATGCCATTTTTAGAGTTTTATCACTATATAGGACTCTAAATTTTGCCAAAAATTTAGAGCTCCAACATAATCAACCCCATCATAGTTTTTACGCTAGTAGGATTTCCATGATAAAAATGTATGTGTCAAAGTGTTGTGGATGCATTTCTAATTTTTGCATGCATGCTTATTTTATTTGGATCATACATAAGGGTTTAAAGTGTTAAAGGGTAGTGATAATTTTAAAAGTCCAGGAACAACTGATTCACCCCCTGTCTTAGTTGTTCGCTACCTTATTTTCTACATCCTCTGGAAATGCACAACACAATTTCAAAAGGTGCAACACAAAATACTAGTGGAATTCAACAAGGCGTGCCTCCTAATCAAGGTCCACATATAATTCCTCAAGGGTCACCCTCACAAAAACCTTCGGTCAACCCTAGAAATCAATGGATACTATCCAACCTCTTTGGAAAATAAACAACATCTAGGTATAATCCTTTTGACTACTTTGCACCACCCCAGGTTGTGACACTAGCCTGTGTGCCTATGTCTAACATAAACCTTTGATATCGATACAATCAGATGCCATCATATCACAATGGGAATCCCTTTATTGATCCAAATGATATGCAAACCCCACTAACACCTACTAAGTTCTAACTTAGCAAGTTAAAACCATCCAATAATAAATAATGAGCCTACAAATAGATACACCCAAGAGAACACACATGTTGGAAGATATTTTTCCTTATCATTTTGATAACACTACACATGCCTGGACCTTTTTTGGAAAACCTTGAAACAAAAAAAATTAATAAATACAAGGAAAAGGGTGACCCCCGTGACCACATCAAATAATTTTTCATGACATGTATAGAGGTATCCAGTGATGATACCATGGATTGGTTCTCTCGACTCCCTTCAGGTATAAGATCTTAGAATGAGCTTGCCAAAAAGTTAATCTCCCACTACTTACACAATGTCTTCATTAATGTCACGCTAATGGATCTTTATAACACCAAGTAAAGGAACAATGAAAAATTTTCCTCCTTCCTACAATTTTGGAGGAACATAGCCTCTAAGGTGTCCTTTCACACACCAACCAAAGAAAAGATCCATATGTTTATTGAGAATAGACAATTAGACATGTTGTGTTCCTTGAATTCATAATGCATAGAGAACCTTGAGGAACTTTTTAAATAAGGACTTAAGGCTAGAGATCTATTACATTAAAAGGTGTCATTAAGAAAGAGACCATAAAAAATCCATCATATGACAAATCCAAATATTGGTCTAAGAACAAAAGCATCACAAATGATTGCATAGTCGATGCCAAGGTTGCACAACCAGTCCTCTATGTCCAAGAAACAACAAGTGTCCCAAACACAAACAACACTAACACTCCTAGGGATAATCCCTCTTAAAAAAATGCCAATAACCAACAAAGTTCTACAAGACAACAAAATTAATTAATTTTTTATATTCCACTTGCTGAACCTCTTGAGATTATTTTGAGAAAACTTATATAGTAAAGTTCAATAAACCTACAAGAAATTCGTTCCTATGAGCCATGTCCCTTTAAACCTACATGGTGGGATGATAATTATTTCTATGATTATCACCATACCAAAGGACACACAATGAAAAAACTATTTCCAACTGAAGAACATTGTCCAAGATTTGATCGAAAGCGGTTAGATCAAAGTTGTCAATAATTCTGGCACCATGAATAAAGACCACACAATATTCAAGAAACCATTAATGGATCATGAAAAAGGAAAGGATCCTCATATTAAGAGAATAAAAAATCTAATTTTACCTATGGCAATACTAATACTAATTTGATAATAAACATAATCACTATTAGAGGCCCTAATTCCGTATGTGTTGTTACTACTCGCCAAACCAAGATTTACAGTATGAGGGGACCCATCCAAACCGTTAGAGTACTCCAAGTCATTTAGCTTTTCCACTAGTAAGTATAGCCTATTGGATCATCTTAAGAAGGCCCTTGCCCATATTTCCACATTGAACTATTTTTGATTAAGGTAACAACAGGTTTTGAAGGGACCTCAAAACCCTTTACATAGAACCAAAAGATAGAAAACAAAGGACTAAGGTAACAACAAACTGACACATGTGACAAAATACCAGAAGAGGGCTAAACCCCAAATTTAACAAAAAATTACATTACAAAACATCAAAATAGCTAACTACAAAAAGCTTCCAGCAGATAGATAGAAAAAAACTTCCAACAACCCAAAACATTCGAGCACTAAAGCTAAACAACTTCCAACTGATCCTCCAACATCTGAACTTCAACCATCTGCTGCTCCATACTCTGGATTGAGTCCCATAATTTCTTGATATCTTTAGTCTAGACTTGGGCTTTCTTTTTAGTGCTGGAGTGAGTCCTAGATCCAGGGCCAGAAATATGAGTTTCCTAAGGGCTATCTTCCTCCTTCCTTGCCTTATCACTGTCATTACCTTCCATAAGGGTATATAAAGATTTCAGATTATCTAGAGAGTTATGCATACCCATTTTACTAACAACAGTAATATTTTTGATGAGAGCCTTGTTGTTGTTAACCTTGTCATTAATGTTTTTGAGCTTGTTGTCAACCATAGTACTGATCTTGGTATCCATATTGTTAACCTTATCGAAAACATTTTTCCCCTACTAGTACATGGTAGCATCATTGTGCATTTTGTCAACAGTTTCCTCTAGCAGCGTGTTCCTATTTTCCAAATTCTTATAATTATCTTTGATCTCCTTTATATCATCATGAATCCACTTATCCATATTGTAGCTTTTCTCTGCTTTATTTCTGGCCATTTGTAGGAAAGAAATAGAAGCCACCCTTTTGACATTGACTTCTCTCTCATGAAGATCATCCTCAAGGCTCCTCCTGTTATAGACATTCTTGTCTTCAAGGTCACCTTTCGAATTATCCTGGCTGTACTCAAGCTTCTCACTCTCATTGTTATCTTTCTCAGTTTTGTCAGTTTCCTTATCAAGGACAATATCCTCCTCATTGTTCTCTGTGTTTCCTTTGTCAATATTTGTTTCCACCATATCCCCTATTTCTCTTTGGTAATCCTAATTAAATTCATGAATCTGGTCTTCCCCACCTTCATTATTAACAATGTGGTCATCATTGTGGGTATCAGTGTCCCCTAACTCCCTCTGAGACTCCTGATTTTCCTGATTTTGTTCCTCATCACCATGACTTTTAGTAGTATGGTCTTCAATATTGGTATCAATAATATTGTCAATTTCTTTCGTTATTTCATCCAATATTTTGTTCTCCAGATTCTGGGTCTCCTCCATATCATCTTTTCCACCCAGAGGCACATTGGTGGTATTCTTCATGCCCTCAATTTTTCTCGACTTCCCAGTAAAACCCTCATCCTCAGATGACTCAATATCTTCTTCATCATCAATTTTCATTCCCTCAATATCATCATAAATAGACAGAGAAATATCCCCTGCAACAGGACCTCTACGGATTTTTTAATCTTTTTCCTTACTAGGGATCTTACCCTTAGACACCTCCAGAATTTTCCTCTTAACATTCACAATACTTTTGGGAATGGGGTCGGGGATATGATTCTTGACATAGTCTGTAATTATCAGTATTAATCCCTCATGTAAAATAGGGGAAGACTTACTCCTATGGTCACTGATGCTCTGGTTGAGCGAACTTAAGAGATAGAAGGGAAAGAAAACCCTAATTTTATGATGGAAATGGTTTACCAGAACAAAATGATAATTGTAAACCTTAGAATACCTACTATCCAATGTGAAGTAATCCATGATAGCCCAGATCATGAACACCCAAATACGCTTGATATTTGACAGGTTAACATAATCTAGATCCCCCTTCACAAGCATTGCCCTTTCTTCATCTGTCTTAGGGAATTTTTTATATCCTTTGTTGCCTTCTTTTTTGTCTTTCAAAAAATGCATCCCCTCTAATGGAAGACCCGTTATTTCTGCAAGATGGTCCAAAGTGAGCTTGATAGATTTTCCCAAAATGTTCACAGTGTCGTTCTCCCAACCATTAACAAAATCTTTCATTGCCTCCTTGTTGTTTCCATGGAGACACTTCAAATATCTTTTTCTTCCCTCCATTTACACTCCGCAGGTTCTTCTCTCTTCAAATATCCACCCATATCTTTTTCCTCTGCAATTTGGACTCTCTCACTATTTTGTTTCATACTAGTTTTTAGCTCAAGATGAAAACCAATTTTCACAATCACAGAGTACTTAATGATGTCCCAGAAAGCTTACCTCTTAAGTGATTCATCATTATTTTGATGTTTCACATCGCTCGACACCGTCGTCGTACCCCTAATCAGATCATCATTAATCAGAATGATTAATGCGAGTGACCTCACCTTCCTTATGATTAAGCCTATCATAATTAAGTAATAATTCCACCTCATTATTAATTTTTGCATTCCCATGACACTTGCATGTGACATCTTTCTTTACTCCAATGTTGGCTAGACAATCAGCCACTTGATTTGTTTCCCGAAAACTATGAGAAACATAAAAGCAGGTAAAATTTGAAGCCACATTAATTATCTTTGCAATTATATGTTCTATATTCCATGATGCCTTATTCTTGCCTCTAATGTTATTAATAATATTTAACGAGTCTCCCTCTAGCCAGACTTTTTCACAACCCAGTTCCTCTACTAGAAAAATAATGTTGAGAGCTGCCATAGCTTTGGCCCTATGGTTAGATTGAATACCCAAAGGAGAGGCAATGGCACCGACACAATTACCATTTTGGTCTCTTATTAATCCACCTCCTCCATTAATTCTTGGGTTTCCCTTTGCGGCCCCATCAAATTTAGCTTTAACCCAACCTTCAGGGGGCGAAGTCCAAGTTGCCAGAGATCTCTGATTGATATGACTGTCATTACTGTCACTTTTCTTCTTACCTAATTTACCCTCAGGTTTTAAAGATGAGAAATTTTCTTCCAGCACCCTACAAATCTGATTGCCAACCACTTCAGGAGATGCCTTCTTTTCTCTAAATTTTTGTTTTTGCACTCTTTCCAGATTCTCCAGCACACATGAGGAGTGATAAGAAACCAAAGGTCTTTATCAATAAAGTTCTGAGGCGGGTAATTCCATTGAGAAACAAAATCCTACCAGACAAAATGAAAACACCAGCAGATATGCCATTTTATAAAGATGATCTCCCAAAATTTATGAGTGAAAGGACAGCAGAGCATGATATGATCACATGATTCAGAGTTTTCAAAGCAAAGACTACATCTATTGACAATGTTTATACCCCTCCTAGAGAGGTTATCAAGAGTCAGCGATTTATTTTGAATTAAGAGGCAATAAAAGAAGTTGATTTTAGGTATGAGATTTTTATACCAAAAAAAGAGTAAGGAGGCCTTTCCTCTCTCTTAGAAAGGATATTAACAGAAAAGGCCACAATATACTTACCATTAGAAGTAGGATTCCACACAACCGAATCTTGAATGTTATCTTTTATGTGCCAATTTTGTAGCTCATGCTAGAGGGAAATGAGACTAACATCAATTTCTCCCAGATTCTTCCAGTTGTTATCCTACCAGTAATCAGTAAATTTGGTGCCAATAGATTCTTTGCTTCTTTCAATAATTTGCTTCTAGTCTTGATTGGTTGATAGAGGCATAGAGTGGATCCATTCATCATCCCAAAAATCAATTCTACAACCATCTCCCAGCTTCCATCTTTTTCCTTTCACAATCAGGTCCTTAGTAGATTTTATACTATTCCAGATGAAGGAACCATTAGTGCTTTTGTCTTCCCCTATAAATTCCTCCAAAGAATTGTTAAGAAAGAGATACTTACTTTTAATTATAGAATTCCACTCTTTTTGATCTACATAATCTTCCATAGTTGTTTATCCGTGAGGGCTTTATTAAATTTTTTAATAGTCCACAACCCAAGACCTCCCAGATTTTTAGGCTTACCAAATTTTTCCTAGGACACAAGGCTCATTCTTTTCTTTTCCTTAACCCTAGACTAGAGGAATATTTTCTGAATTTTTTCAATTTCATTAGCAATTTTATGGGAAATTTTAAATAAACTAATTGATAAACAAGGAGGTTCTAGAGGGTACATTTTAGTAATTAGAGTTTTCCTGCATTGCTGAGAAGTGCCCCTTTCCATCAGCAAATGTTGTTGTATCTGTTAATTAGAGTGTGCCAGAAACTTTCTGGAGGATTGGAACAAAGAGGAAATCCCAAGTAAGATGAGGGGAGTTTTCCAATGGTACAACCAAGAATAGTAGACATTTTGTTTTGTCTTTTTTCAGGAGTATTAATGAAGAATATGGAACTCTTAGTCTAATTGACTAGCTGACCAGTTACCTTAGTATAGATAGATAGACCTTTCTTTACATTTTTGGCTTCTTTAATAGTCGACTCTCCCATGATAAGAGTATCATCCAAAAATTTATCATGAGAGAAAATGAGTCTAGCTGAGGATGGTTGAATACCATTTATTTCCCCTTTTCCACCATCTTATGGATATACCTCCCAAGGCACTCAGCAAGAATAGAAAAGAGGATAGGAGAGATTGGATCTCCTTATCTTAACCCTCTGGTAGGTTTAAAAAAAGGAGAAGAGCCCCCATTAACAATGAAAGAGGAGGAAACAGTAGTTACAAGTTACATAATAATTTTGATGAACCCCTTGTTAAAGCCAAAAGAAGACAACACCATCTGTAGAAAATGTCAGTCAACTCTGTCATAAGCCTTAGATAGGTCCAGTTTCATCATGAAGCCCTATTTTTAAGCCTTTTCTAGAGAATGAATATTCTCATGAGCCACAATGATAGAATCAAGGATTTGTCTCCCAGGAAAAAATCCATTTTGTTGAGGGGATATAATATTTGGGAGCAAATGGAGTAGTCTGGAGGTGATAACTTTGGACATAATTTTGTAAAGAGAGTTGCACAGGTTGATAGGTCTAAATTCTTCCATAGTGTTGGCTCCAGGTTTCTTAGGAATTAGAACCAGGAAGGTTGCATTTAATTCCCTAAGAAGACACTTAGAACCAAATAATTGTTTAACAGATGCCTAAAAATCTTGACTTATAATATCTGAGAACTGCTGGAAGAATAGCATAGGGAAGCCATCAAATTATTATCCTTAGCAAGCAACTCAAAGAAGTATCTAACCATTTCAGATTTGATATCTTCCTCCTTTCTGATAGTTTTTCCTTTTGATTCAAGATTAGTTATCATGTTAATAGCTTTGTGTTTCAAAGCCATCATATGGAAAAATCTTGTATTTTTGTCCCCTACCTTGAGCCAAAGAGCTCTAGATCTCTGTCTCCAGAAAGATTCCTCCTTGGAGATAATATTATGATAATGAGCAATCAGAATGTTTTCCTTGATTGTAGTTTCCTCTGAGAGACCCTCTTTCAGGATGTTGTTCTGAATTTTCTTAATATCATTCTACAACTTACCTTTTTGATGGAAGATATCCCCAAACACTTCCTTGTTTCATATTTTCAAATTGCATTTAATAGTGTTCAGTTTCTTAGCCGTTCTATACATTTCTCCCCCTTCAACCATGTAATTCCACAATTCCTCAATCTTATTTTCTAAGTTAGGGTGAGCTAGCCACATTCTTTCAAATTTGAAGGGAAAGTTCTTTCTACTTTGGATCTGATTAATATTTAGGGATATAGGATAGTGGTCAGATCCAATACAAAGTTTGGCAGAAAGAGTGCAAAAGTACCTAACCATCCATTCATTGGTCAAGAGGGCTCTATCCAGTTTCACCTGAATTAAATCTTTCCTAGTACGTCTATTAGACCAGGTATAGTAAATGCCCTCCAAATAAAATCTAACAGAGCTTCCTCATTGATAAATTCCATTAGGTCAAATCTATTGTCCAGTTGGGAGATAATACCTCCCTTTTTTTCCTCATTCTTGAGTGGAGTGTTAAAATCTCCCATAATCATCCAGCTAGTTTCTTGAAAGAGAATACAGATATCTTTCAGTCTTTGCATATATTTTTGTCTACCACTTCTAGTGTTAGGGGCATAAACATTGATCATATTCTAGCAAAATTTATCCTTGAGCTAAGTGATTTTGACCAATAAAATGTTTTTTTTCACTATGAATTAAATTGCACACAACATTTTTATTATTCCAGAAAATCCCTATTCCTCCTGAAGCTCCATCATAATCACCACCTAGGCTCCCATAATCTTTAGAAACATGTATTCTTTCCAGTTTCTCTTTAGTCATTTTAGTTTCTTGAATAAGAAGAATATCTGGTTTTCTATCTCTAACCATATTCCTAAGAACATCATGTTTATGGAGGCTATTAAGCCCTCTTATATTACAAGAGATGACTTTCATTTTAAATACTTGGAGAACATATTTTAGGGATGGTATGTTGTTTTCCATCCACTGTATTCTGTTTTGCTTCCTGCTCTCTTTTCTTCTTTTGTGATTCCCTTCCTTTCTTACTCTTAAGAGTGCCAACATCATCCTTAATTTGTCCTCTGGTTTGAACTCCCCCTTGATTATGATTTTCTTGTTTTTTAGCTGATTCACATGAATTACTGTTGTTTTGGTCTCCTTTTTTTCTTGAAGATTTGTTGGAACTTTTATTATTCTTTACCTGTGACCAAGGAGCTTCTTAGATGACCACTTTTGTCTCTGAAATCAAGATTGTCTCCAGGTTATCTTCTTTCCACAAATCTGTAATAGGGGATAGTGATTCATCCTCACTGTCTTCTGAAGAATTTTCATTCAGATCAAGTTCCCCAATAATTCCTTCATCAAGAATGGGAGACACAAGAGTAGAAGGGGGTAATTCTTCTGAGCCAATCAAAATGGTTGCATTATTAGAATCTTCTAATCCCTTCATCTTAGGTTGACCCTGTTCTTGACAAGAGTCAATAATGATAACTTGTTCAAACCCATTCTATTTATTCAAAGTGATTTGCTTTTCCATTTGCAAAATTGCCTCTGATTCATTACTAGGTTGATCCAGATTAGTTTGGTTTGTTGGAATGTTTTTAACCTTAGACTCATCACTATTCACCCTCTCTGTATTGTTCTCCTGATGAGCATGATCAAAATTATCTAAAGAACTTACAGAGGTTTTTTTTTTTCTATTTTCATACTTTTTTAGGTTCCCTTTTTTGTTCGTCTTTTTCATTAGATTTTTTAAGCGGGCAGTGTTTAGCCCAATGACCAACTTTTTTGTAGGAAAAACAAGCAAAGGGAAGTGATTCATATTCAATAGATTAGATGTACTTACCTAGTTTGGTGTTGATAGTGATGACCTCCAGAAGATCCATCTTATGGTGTATGTTCACACAAATTCTGGCATAGACTAATCAAGATATGGTGGAAGTCATTAGATCAATCGAAAGAAGCTCCCCAAACGCACTCGCAAGACCAACAAAAACATCCTCATGTCAGTATTCCATTGGGAGGCTGGGTAATCTCACCCAAACATGGGCAATATCAAATATCTCCACATTTAGATCTAGATTTGTAACCCATTTTTGAAGAGCCAACGATGATTTTCCAAACATCCAAGGTCCTCCAGATAGCACTTTTGATAAATCTTCCATATTTGAGAATACAAAAGAAAAAAACCCCTTTGGCATTGTTGCTATATCTACTTGTCCCTTGATTTTCCATTTATGATAGGTAAACTCCCTAACAAGCTCAATATTAGGTCTTGTCCCCATGAACTTACCAACCAGAGTAAGAACCATTGAGGAAATAGTATGATCCATAAGGGGATCAGGGATTGTTATGCCAAAAAAACCCTTGATGGTATCCAAGATTAAATCAATCAGATTTCCACAATCCATTGAATTTAGTAGCTGAATTTATGGTTTTTGATTGTGTGTGTTTTTAAGCATCAATGTTTCGGATCACACTCCGTGATCCATCATCAGGATGAGAGAGAAATAAGGATATTGCTAATTTTTGGAAAAGAAGATTTTCCTGCCAGTTTGATCCTGAATAACGATGACCAGCTACCTTTGAGAAGATTCTTGTTTGAGGTGTAATAATTTTGATCAGTCAAGGTGCCTTTAGTTGAGATTTCTCCTGGCCCACCATCTCAAAAAGGAGGATCCTTAACATCATCTGAACCTTTTTTGGATCCCTCCTTTGTTGATACTCCCACAGCCTGCTGATCGCCTACAACAACAGATGCCAGGATTCCTCCAGCATCACGTTTCCCACCATTGTGAGAATTCAAATTCCCTCCTGCATGCCCTTTCTCTCAAGCTCCCTCTCCCACTCCTTCCATCTCTCTCCATATTGAACTTTTTTGTATATCACCAAACCATAAAATAGTTCTAGACAAGACCCTATAAGAATCGTTAGTCCCACAAGATATTAATGTGGATGAATTTCAAGCGATGATAAAAAACTTAGCCATGCCTCACCCTGTTTCCTTCAATGAAAGAGATTTGACTACACATAAACCTTTTCATACTGATCCTCTCCATATGGAAGTATTTTTCCACCTTCATAAAGACATAAGAGTATTAATAGATGGTGGAGTCGGTCTAAACATTTGCACTTTAAAATTAATCCAAGCCTTAGGATATTTTGAGAGTTGTGTTGATGCCACCAAGAAGATTATAATCAGAGAATATGATGATGAAGATTTTACTTCTAAGGGCATCATAACTGATGTAAGGGCATCTTGGGTTCCTGGCGATATTACATCATCTTGGAGGAATTTTGATGCAGAGTGCACTGCAAGAATACCAGTGTGGGCTCCAACTTCTTACCACATCTTCAAGGTTCCTTCTTTGAAAATCCAACTCCATAAGAGTCTTCTTAGGTTTCTTCTTTAATTTTCCAAGGGGTCAATACACTCCCTCTCTTCTATCTTGTCTCTCCAATGCAAGAGATAGAATACTGCAAATTTCTCTTTAGGGACACCTTCCCTAAATCAAACACCAAGGTGTAAAGTTTCACCAGAGACTTAGAAATCCTATTCCAAGTGATTGAAATCTTCAAATAAACCCCAAGGGTCAATAATCCATCAATGTATTTGGTCTTGTAGATCCAAAGGTAGTTGAATCCCAAATGGTCTAGGATTCCTTGTAGCCCTAACTAGAGGGTTTTTCAGACTTAAATTTTGACTATGGAAGGATCTAATTGATTTGATTGGGT
Source organism: Thuja plicata (assembly GCA_018584345.1). Taxonomy (NCBI): domain Eukaryota; kingdom Viridiplantae; phylum Streptophyta; class Pinopsida; order Cupressales; family Cupressaceae; genus Thuja; species Thuja plicata. The sequence goes on from MU223792.1 coordinate 1,566,785, forward strand.
TTCTAGACACCCTTTATAGATTTTTTAAACCCCCCAAAGCCTTATCACCTCACTCCACTCATGCACCCCTAAACTCTGACAAAGCACACATGCCTAATTAGCTAGTTTAGGCTTGGTTTGTTAAGAAAATATTAGGAGATGGGTTCATGGATTAAATGTAGAGCCCTGGATGGATTCCCATACCCCAAATTAGTGTATAAACACTCTTGGTTAGATCTCCCCAAGAATATATTGCACATCCATGCGACTGTACCAAAAAGCCAAGCTAATTACATAGAGATAATTAGCCTAGGGCTTGGTCTCATAAATAACAGGACTAGCTTTGAGTGCTTGAGCCTTAGGATTCTTAAAGACCATGATCCTAACTAATATTTTCCAAGTGGCTAAGCAGATCCACTGGATACATCTCAAGTTAGGATCACATCTTTGTGACTGGCCCAGTAAACCTTGTTTTCTCAGACAACAAGAATGTAAAATCAATAGCTCTTCACAAAATTAACAAAAACACCTCAAACCAACTGGAAAGCTTTGGAAACTCAACACATCACAAAATTCCACAACTGGATCTACAAGATGAATCTGTACCAGGTTGTACACTATCAAAATGACTCAAAACACTCTTGTATTTCCTTGCTTGAACATCCAGCTCCGTACACAGTAAGTTCTTTTTCTCATGGAAGGAATAATATATCCTAATAGCATCATCTAAGCATTTCAGATGCTTTAGAGAGTGGGTGAGATTGGTTACAAAGAATTTTTCATACTCTGAGCAACATTTTGCAAAAGTTGCTCATGCAACATTTTGCAAAAAGACAACTTTTTGACAATAAGTGACAGATTTGCTAATTTGAGAAAAATCCAACCTTATCGACCTCCCAAGGTGTGGGAGAGGTTCAAAACATGACTAGAACCTAAACTAAGGACTTAGAAACATAAATTCTAACCAAACACTAAAATCACCAACCTAACATGGTTTAACCATGGTTTTGGGAACCTAGGTTTATAACTCACCTTAGGTCCTTCACCTTACATCATAGATCCACACAAACAAACACACACACAGGTGATATCATGGATGCACCTTATTACATACACAAAATAAGAAAATTAAGATCTCTAGGAGGTTCCCTGCACCATACTCCTCATGAAAAATGTACTCAAGTCTCTTGAGTTGAAATTTCTATAAGGGGAAATCATGTTTTCTGAATGTCTTCAGGGTTCATCCAAGTAGCATCTTCAGTGGGTTGATTTTTCCATTTGACTAGGTACTCATAATAAGTGCCTCTCCTTGTTTTCTTTTTCACTCTCTTGTCTAGGATTTTTTCAATCTCAGGAGGAGTTTCTTATGGTATGTCCTTGAGTGGTTGGAGTGTAGGAGGCTCTAGAGTACCTGCAAGATTAGTATTACTAACTTCTCCTTTGTAAGCATATATATCTGCAACATTGAAGATGGGTGATAAGCCAATGTGAGGAGGTAGATCAATTCCATAGGCATTATTGCCACATTTCTTTAGAATCTTGAAAGGGCCAATCTTTTTCATCATAAGCTTTGTGTATTTCTCTTTAGGTAGTCTTTCCTTCTTGAGGTGGATCATCACTAAGTCTCCCACCTTGAATTGTAGATCTATCCTCTTCTTGTCAGCATGGGCTTTATATTTCTCAGTGGTATGCTGCAGTCTAGTTTATACTTGGTCATGGATATGCTTCATTACTTTGGAAAATTATTCATCTAGTGTACTCCTTTTATCCATGTCTTTGATATCCCTGAGCTCCAATACTCCTCTAGGGTGAGTACCATAAACAATCTGGAATGGGGTTAAACCAGTACTTCAATTGACTGAATAATTGAATGAGAATTCTTCTTGTGCTATGATAGTGTCCCAAGTGGCTCCATTTTCTTGTGTGAGGCATCTCAGAAGGTTTCCAAGGGACCTATTGATGACTTCTGTCTATCCATCAGATTGTGGGTGATATGAAGATGCCAGAGAAACATTTGCTCCTAGTTTTCTCCATAATTTCCTCCAAAAGTGGCCTAAAAACTTAGGATCCCTATCCGATATGATTGACAGTGGGAGTCCATGAAGTGTTATAAATTCTTTGAAGAACAACCCTACTATGTGAGATGCATCATGAGTTTTCCTAAAATGGATAAAGTGTGCCATCTTTGAAAATCTATCAACTACAACATAAATGCTATCAAATCTAGACTTGGTCTTTGGAAGCCCTAGGAAAAATTCCATACTTACTAAATCCCATGGTTTGGTAGGGATGGGTAAAGGAGTGTATAATATAGCATTGGAGGTGTGTCCTTTGGCTTGTTGTAAAACTGAACAACTCTCCACAAAACTCCTAACATCTATCTACAATTTGGGCCAATGGTATAATCTCCTAATTAGCTCCAAAGTTTTGTCATCCCCAAAGTGACTAGCTAGACTTCCATGGTGATTCTCTTTGATAATGTTCTCCCTCATATATCCCTTTGGGACACATAATGAACTCCCTTTAAAAAGAAGACCATCTTGCACAATAAACTCAAAGAAATTAGTGTGGTATATGTCTATCATCTCAATACAAATCTGATAAGCCTCTTTGAAATATTCATCTTTAACATACATATCCTTCATGGCATGAACCCCAACACTCTCCAACTAAATGGCTTGGGTAGTTAGGTGTCTCCTACTGAGAGAGTCAACAACTTTGTTCACAATCCCTTTCTTATGCTTGATGGAGAATGTATAGGACTGTAAGAACTCCATCCACTTCACATATAGTGATTAAGTTTCTCTTGCTTGTTTAGAAAGCTAAGTGCATGGTTATTAGTAAAAAAAAAACTCCTTGGGAAACAAATAATGCCTCCACTTCCTAAGTGAATGAACCATTGCATACATTTCAAGATCATAAGTAGAGTACTTTTGTTTAGCTTCATTGAGCTTATCACTAAAAAAAGAAACTGGCTTCCCCTCTTGGCTCAAGACTCCCCCAATGGCTTTATTGCTTGCATCACATTCTACTATGAATACTTTATGAAAGTCTGGTAGGACAAGGATAGGCCACTCTGTAATCTTTTTCTTTAACAACTCAAAGGACTCATTAGCTTCATTAGTCCATGAAAATATGCATTTCCTTCCACCTTTTATGGTATTGATAATGGGAGCACATATGCCACTAAAATTTTTGATGATGAATACACCGACAGAGTACACCTGATGATTAGAGTAAAAGATCAAAGTCACAGTGTTTCCTAATGAAGAAATACATAGAATTACCGACGAGCAGAGTTACAGTGTTGCCCAACAAGAAAAACACGGAGTAACCCGACGGACATAATTTTAGTGTTGCCTGATGGAAAAGACAAGGACAGAGATCCCAATGACAACTAAATTCACACCGATGGAACAGTCAGTTATCACCGATGACTAACTAAAGTATTGACCGACAGAATAGAGAATTCAAAAAATGACAAAATGCCTAGCTAGAAAGAAGCTAAAGATAGAGTTAATGGATACTTATCATTGTTTTATTCATCCAGATAAAGCTGGAGATAAGTAATTGATTTAAAGATGATTTGTACAGTTTGCAAGAAGATATCTGCAAGACAAATTAGGAGTTATGCTTTAAATCAAATTGGCTGGATTATTTATCATGCCAAGAATCAAGAACCAAGAAACAATGAATATTATGTCCATATAAGAGATGAGCTTAATTCATTTTTAAAAAGGGGATTAAGGGGAGTGAATAGAAAGAGGATGATGAAGAACAACTTCATGTAGTGCTGATCAAACAAGCTCAAGGAGAGCTACGGAATTCTGCAGACAACTGACAAACAGTGAGCACACCATCACAGAGAAGAAAGTGTGGAGCACAAGGATTGAATTGATACATTGGTCAAAGCGGTAATGTAATTAAATAGATCTAAAAATCTACAATTTAAGTTGCAATATGAACAGGTCATAATGTTTCAGTTTAACCATTGAAGCATCAAGTCTCTTAACCGAGAAGGACTTAACAGTCTTCTATGTATTGAGGTACATCTCAAGGAGTGCCAAAAAGGCTGATTCATGAAAGTAGCATTGGATATGCCCGATGCCTATTGACAATCTAAGAAAGAGGTTGATTCAAGGATGGTAGCATTAGATGCCCGATACTAAGTGACAAGATCTATGTATAAAATCCTCTAACAAGGTCACACCTAACAACGTGTTTGTAACCTTTAATAGGGTTGGCTCTTAACATGGCTCACTTTAGAAGAGTGAAAATTTGGGGTACCGGTCCCAGTGGTTTTTTCCCTTAACAGGGTTTCCACATTAAAATCCATGTGTTATGTGTGTATGATTCATTTATTTACTATTTTGTATCTTACATTATTCATTCTGGATATATCGGTATACTTTGCATATTTTATTGTATTTTGGTAAATAGATGACTGCTTATCGGTAAACATAAAGAAGAAGGTTTAACAGAGAAATCTGACAAGTAGAAAATTGTTATAAGTTATTCAAGGCATTCATCTTGTAGGATAGAAGATAACTTGAGAAATAATTTGTGGTTATAAGTTTTGAAGGGTTGATTTAAGGATTAATTTTTGAGGCCACTGATTCGCCCCCCCCCCCTCCCCCCCCTCTCAGTTATTACTAGCAAGCATTCCTTTGTATATTTGGGCTTGTAATCTGATCTAAACCTCTTGACTCTTGTAGGACACTTCGATGCAAAGTGGCCAACTTTGTTGCATGAAAAACATTTGAATGGTAGCTTTCCTTCATATTTCCCTTTACCTTTTCTTTCCTTCTTAGAAATCATAGCAATGATTTCTTCTAGTTCAGTATCAACTTCTTCTTTTTCATTATTACTAGAGATGTTCAACGATTTCTTACCATGGACTGAGTCTATAAAAGTTGTTTCCATTTTAGGTTATGTCTTCAATCTTGATATCTCAAATGCAAATAATTTGCTAATCAGAGTTTCTCTTTTGAAGTCCTTTGAGAATTGCATGGTTTCATCCAAGATGTTAATCTTGCTTTCATAATTTGTTGTCAATGTGGTCATCAATTTTTCCATTATATCATCCTCTAAAATTTCTCCACCATTGTTCGTGATACCTGATACTGCTTCATTAATCCTTTGATTGTAAGATCTAATGTTCTCTTCAGGTAGCATCTCTAAATTATTGTATATTTTCTTCCATGTCTTTCTGCGCGCATTCTTTTCTTGAATGTCTCCTTAAAACATATCTTCTAAGTATTTCTAGATTGAATATGCTTTTTCTGCCTTCTTGATCTTAGAAAATTCACTGTCAATTAGGGCACCAATTAGGGCTTCCTTGGTAATTTCATTTTGAGTGAATACTTCTTTTTATTTATTTGTAGAGTCTTCTTCTGCAAGGTCTTTCAAGGTGGGAACATCAATTTGATGAGTAGCAATTTCATAGATCTCAAAACCAATGCATTGAAGATGTGTTATCATTTTTTTCTTCCAGTCAAGATAGTTCTCTCCATCAAACTTAGGACTCTCTTTCCTGAAGTACACCATTTGATCTACCTTAAGCTGTTAGGTTTTCTCTCCAAGGCACTTGGATCTGATACCAATTGTTGGACTAGTCCCAAGGGATAACTGAGAGGGGGGGGTGTATCAATTATCAGCTAGTTTAATTATTTTCTCCAATTAATTATAGAATAACATTAAGCATTAACACATTCAGATAACGCAAGATAGAACACAACAATTTTGGTTACGGGGAAACCACATAGGTAAAAACCCCGGTGGGAATTAGCACCAACAAAGAACTGTACTTGAGTATAATAATCCATGTTAGAAGATCTTACAACCCTATTAGAAGTTGATCTTTACAATGCAATAAGTACAGTGACCTGGTTAAGGGTCGGACCGTGTTAGGAGTCTTTTACAAATAACCCTGTTAGGTGTGAGGACTCATTGTCCAAAAAGCTCACTGCTAAAATGACGAAGGTTGCAACCTTCAAAAAAATAGATATACACTATATTTGATAAATGAACTATTTGAGTAGACTTGCTATCTTGATCAGTTCCAATGAATTGTAATCTTCTTCTGCTTATTCACATAGATCTTCAACATTTACTATCTAACTTTCTATTCTTCTCTGTCTTATCTTTTTCACTTTATTTTTCCACACTTAGCAATCACAATTGAACTATTATTTGTATCTTACCCAAGGATAAAGTCACAATGGCTTTATGAAACACTTCATCAACTTCCTTTTTTTCTTAACTAAGCACGCAATCAAAATTAGGACCGCACAACTCAAGATGAGTGGACACATCGCTTCACATAGTCGGCTTTACCAAATTGACTTAATCATCACACTTCAGTTAGAACATGTTTAGCGTCTTTGTATAATCATCATTAACTCATAACTAAACATGAATACAGACACACATATCCTGAAGATAAGCGCAACTCAAGAAACAATGTAAATACGTCGGCTCTTAATAGATGATCTTCAGAAACTGTAACTACCAAAACAGATTAACATAACGCCATTGAAATTGCATATCTAAATCTGCGTGAATGCACATAGCAACCAAAACATGTCTACATCATGGAAATAAACACGCAAGGCTCCAAAACATCTGTACTGATAATTACATATAGGACACCTCTGTATATTATATGTTGTCATCAATGAAAAATATACAATCAACAATTTGCACTAAAGCAAATCTCCAACAGTTGTTAATTCCACAATTGCATTTTATAATTGTTGGGTATCTTACTCTATAACTTGGTCATTCAAGTGCCTACACTCAGCATGTTGTTTTTATATTTCAATAGAATTTTTAATTTTAATGATATGAGTTTCTATGTTTTGGACCCTATAATTTGTGTCGATGCTCTAGATCACTACTTTCTAAGGTTTTTTTCCCTTTTCATAAGATTTTTCTTCTGCATTAATGATATAGGCTTGTTGTATCATGCATCAATTTATCTTCCCTACATTTTCTTAATTTCTTGTTTTCATTTGAATTTCTATCTAGCACTTACATGTGATTTAGATATTTTCTCTGATTACACCATGGAGGTATAAATATTTGGCAACTAATATTATTGATTTTTCTGTTATATGGTTTATTCTTTACATTTTTTTTATGCTACCTGTGAGTATATAGAATTAATGAGAATATATTTTATTAACATTTGCTTCCACAGTTCCCAATTATATTTTAATTTCATATTTATTATTTTTGGCACTTAGATCTTGTAACGCCCCGCCAGGGAACCCAAGAGAGATTAACCTAAACATGTCACTATGTGTGCTGAATATTTTTTTTTTTTTTAAGTTAACATAAAGAAACATACAATCATGCGGAAGCGATTACCATTTATACACATGTCTTACACTCACATAGATTACATGACTCAAGGGTTCCATGACGTTGAATTACTTAAAGC
>MU223792.1:1576916-1587738 GCA_018584345.1 Thuja plicata
AAATCATTAATTCAACTATAATCCATTAATTCACTAAACATGGAAAATCACTCAATAATCCAAAAATACCTGAAAACATAATCAAGCAATACACACGCAAACACAAGAGAGAGGGTATTTGAATTCTGTCACCCTAGACAAATCCGGATAAGGTAGTCATACTGAGACTCATCCTACATTAGGACGATTAGGCTTAGGTTAGGGTTTTGGATCTGTATGTTACCTCCCCTCTTTACCATTGAGATGAATATTTATGGGCAAGCTCACTCCTGCTAATTCAAGGAAGACGATGCCATGTACCTGCAATCCTATCACCAAAAGAACACACATGTACATACATAATATAGTAACGCAAACAATGATAGGGATTGGTCAAATGTGTGGATCTCGCCGAAGCAAGTAACTACGTCTCCATCCTCTACCACAACAACACATCAACAAGTACATTCACATATAAGGCAACCATACACATGCAAGTATGGGGTAAGTATATCATAAACTGAAATCGACAAATAATAATCAACATGATAACATCATCACATCTATCTATGCATAAAGTAAAATCATGACATCATAAAACAAGTATCATCATCATATGAAATAATATCCGCTCACATGAAATGTGGCCTAAAAGAATTCAGCCAAACACCTAGAACCGATGCCTAAAAGTACGGCATCCTAAACTAAAAAGAAAAACATGAGTGGGTATTACAGATCTCTCTTCCATTGTGTTGCTGAAAGGGGGCAGTCTGCTTGACAAATTGTTGGGCACGGTTGAATAGCTAGAGATTAATTTGTTCCTGCGTGGAAGAGATAGAAGATATATAAATTCTTATTGTTACTCTTCTTATGTTGAGGTTGGTCTAATTTTGAAATCTACAACAATCTAAAGAAGTAAGGATTTGTATTTGATTGAATCATTGTTGTATTTTGAATCTGCAAAATGTACTCTTTGAGATAAAAGCTCAATTATATCATGTTTCAGAATTTATCAATGAATGGATATCTTTGTTGAACGTATCTTTCTTGTCATTATTCTTGTGATTACCTTCAATTTCCTATGTAATTTTGAATCTAAAAATAAAAAAATTAGGGTGGAAATTTGAATTTTAGAGAATAACATGTTTTGGTATATTACAAAAGCATTGCTCACTCGACAGTATTTTTACTTCTTGGGACAATTTTGAACCTTTGCTTGAAATTCTTAGAAAAGTTTCTTGTGCTTCATGTCGAACTAGATATGGTTGAGATATGGCTACATCTTTTTTTAGGAAGATTATATTTCTAATCAATACATTAACTAATTTAATGTCTTGCATGATCATCAACTTAACATCTTCAAACATTTAATCAGTTACATGTCATCAATGCTATCATTTTGAATATGGTGTAATTGATGATGAATCGAGAGAAGATGAAATTGGATTCGTTCCTATTAAAGACAATGAAAATATGATTGATCAAATAGAAATTAAAGACGAAAAGAAAGTTCAAGAATTGGTTGTAGTTTCACAAGCTGACATCATAACAGACTGGATCATAGACAGCGGGTGTTCACATCACATGACAGGTGACAAAGACATATTTGTACATCTAGATAAGTACAAAGGTGGCATGATTAGATTTAGAGATAACACTCCCAAACCTATCATAGGTAGAGGATCTATCACCTTAGATGGTAACAACAAGACAGATGATGTTCTTTATGTTGATGGTTTACATCATAACCTACTAAGTGTTGGACAACTGTTAGATAAAGGATATCAGTTGGAATTCAAGAACAACAAATGTGTTATCAACAACAAAGAAGGAGACATGATTGCATCAGGATCAAAGACCAAAGGTAATGTCTTTCAACTCAACTCTTAAGTAAGTTGTTTTGTTGCAAAAGTGGATGACAGTTGGCTATGGCACAAGAGACTTTGTCATATCAATTTTCACAACATAGTAAAGATGAGTAATGTAAAGGTAGTAAGAGACCTTCCAAGTATGGCAAGACTAGTTGATACTATGTGTAGGGAATGTGTGATGGGGAAGCATGTGAGGACCTCATTCAGAAATAAATAGAACTTTGCAGAGAACAAATTAGATCTGATACATACAGACCTATGTGGACCTACTCAAACAAGATCATACTATGGAGAGAGGTATTTCATTTTGTTCATTGATGACTTTTCCAAGATGATGTGGGTTACGTTCTTAAAAGACAAATCTAAAGCTTTTGAGAAGTTAAAAGTGTTCAAAGCTAAAGTTGAAAATGAATCTGGATTAATGATAAAATGTCTGAGATCTGATGGAGGAGGAGAATGCACCTCTGACCAGTTTTATGATTACTGTGAAGAACATGGAATCAAAAGACAGTTAAGTGCACCTAGAACCCCTCAGAAGAATGGGATTGCAGAAAGAAGGAACATGATAATACTTGACACAGTGCGCACTATCATGATTGAAGGAAAGGTTGCCCATACCTATTGGAGAGATGCGGTCAATACAACAGTCTATACTATCAATAGAATCTAGTTAAGGCCAGGCGCATGCAAGACACCTTATGAACTTTGGTTTGGTAATATACCTACTGTAAAATACTTTAGAATCTTTGGAAGCAAGTGCTACATCAAGAGAGATGACAGTATTGGCAAGTTTGATGCTAGAAGTGATGAAGGTATTTTTCTTGGTTACTCTACTAAAAACAAAGCCTATAGATGTTTTATTCTAAGATTGAAGAAGATCATTGAAAGTACTCATGTAAAGATTGATGAGAAGTTTATGATTCAAGAAAGATACTATGAATGTACTCCCATGATTGAAGATGAACCTAGACCTATCAGTAAGGCCACGGTTATTGAAGAAATGTTTGTTTGTATTGATGTTTCATGCAACAATCCTAAACCAAGTCAAGAAGAATCACAAATTACATATGAAAGTGTCACTCCTAAAAACTCAAAATACACATCCAAATGCCACTCTAAGGAAGACATCATTGGAGATCAGAGTGCTAAATTATTGACAAGATCCAGAGAAAAATTTTCAACCGTTGATGAAGAGGTATGCTCACTTTCTCAGATTGAACCCTTAAGTGTTGAAGATGCGTGCAATGATTCAGATTGGAAAAGTGTTATGCAAGAAGAATTGGATTAGATAATCAAGAATGATACATGGAGGAAGGAATTTTTCTAGGGTATTCTAACAAGAGAAAGGTTTATAAATGTCTAAACAAAGCCTCTAACAAAATTATTGAAAGTGCAAATGTAAAGATAGATGAATTTGCAGAGAAGAATGAACAGGAAATCACTAAAGAACCGGAGGACTACAATAAGTTCACTTACAATGAGGAACCTTACACTCTACCCTACCAACAATGTAGATCTCCTGAGCAACAGATCATTGCACCTAAGTATCAGGCTGCAAATATCGACGATCAGAATATTGCTCAAGATGATGCACAAATTGATGAAGAACAAAATGATGATCAAGCTAATAGACAAAGAGCTATACCTGTACTTGCAAGATATGTCAGAAAGAAGCATCCACAAGACCAGATCATGGGAGATAAAAGGGTTGGTATGAGAACTAGAAGTAAGTCTCTAAATACAAGATGTCTTATTTGTGATTATGAGCCCAAATTTTTCAGTGTTGCACTAGATAATGATGAATGGATTAGTGCTATGAATGAGGAGATTGAACAGATAGAGAAAAACAAGACATGGACACTTGTACCAAGGTCAGATGACAAGAATGTCATCAGTACAAAATGGATATTTAGGAATAAGTTGAATGAGAATGGAGAAGTCACAAGGAAAAAAGAAAGACTAGTATGCAAGGGGTATGCACAAGAAGAAGGAATTGACTATGGAGAGACCTTTGCACCCGTTGCTAGGCTAGAAGGAGTAATAATATTACTTGCTTATGTTGCATATAAAGGATTCAAGGTATATGAAATGGATGTCAAGTTTGCATTCTTGAATGGAATACTTGAAGAAGAGGTATACATTGAACAACCAGAAGGGTTTGTTGATCCATACAAAAGGGACATGGTATGTAGACTTCACAAAGCCCTGTCTTATGGTATAGAAGAGAAGGAAAATTTGAACTTCAGGTCTTTACCAACGCTGATTGGGCTGGAAATATTGATGACCGAAAGATCAAAACTAGAGGAGCATTCTTCATGGGTGACAAACTTGTCACATGGATCAACAAGAAACAAGGATGTATCTCACAATCTACTACAGAAGCAGAGTATGTTGCTGCTGCTGCAAACTGCTCAAATATTGCATGGATCAAATAGTTACTGGAAGGTATGCATATGCAAATTTTAGAACTAGTAATTATCTATTGTGATAATACAAGTGCAATTAAAATTTCCAAAAATCCAGTCATGCATGCTAAAACAAAGCATATTGCCATCAAGTATCATTATTTGAGAGAACAAGTTTAGGCAAAGGAGGTGATACTTGAGTATGTGCAATCAAAGGAACAATTGGCCAATATCTTCACCAAGCCACTGCCCAAGGATGCATTTGAGTACTTGAGTAAGAGACTAGGGGTCAGACCCTTGTCTACTGGTCAGTAAGCTAACTAGAAGGCTGCATCAGCCTACATATTATCATAATATCATTCACGATTGATGCAAGAAAAGGGATGAACTTCAAAGCTACATCTTTATACAAACAGGTATATATCACCAAGCACCAGAGCATATTGTTGTATTGTTGATGGATAAGGGAAATTCAAGGAATATATTATGGATAGAGAGAAAAGATTGCTTGACATTAATGTCAGATATTTGTGAGATATTTGTTTGGAAATTAGAATTTTAGAGAATAACATGTTTTGGTATATTACAAAAGCATTGCTCACTTGACAGTATTTTTACTTCTTGGGCCAATTTTGAACCTTTGCTTGAAATTATTAGAAAAGTTTCTTGTTCTTCATGTCAAACCAGATATGGTTGAGGTATGGTTACATCTTTTTTTAGGAAGATTATGCATATACATTAATAATATTCATATGTACTATACTTTCTCCTTGTGATTTTTCCAATGTCTCTTTTGTGCCTAAAAATTTTTCTTAATTAGTTGGGATTTTTCTTTCATGATTTTTCAAATGTGATTCATTACATCTGGTAATGTATTTGGTATATGTGGTAATTTGTGTTCTTGTTGAATGTTTTGACAGAATATAATGTCTCTTATGGTTGTTGAACTATTGTGCGTGAAAACTTTATAGTGGGGGGAAATATCTTGATTTAATTTTCAGGCTTGAGGAAGTTATTGTTTATGAATCCATTGGTTTATCATTTTGTTAACTATAGCTGGTTTGGAGTGGTGGTCATTTTGATGTTCCTTATATTAGGTATTTTTTGATTGCTCTGTATTTACTGATTTGTTATCTCTGGGAACTTCATTTGTTCTAGGGGAACAAATTATGCATACTTTTTATTACATGTTTACTTCGAGGAAATTGAATGCATTGACATTTGGATTACAAGGGATGCTTAATAAATAGATTGTAATATTTTGTTGCATATTTTCATGATTGAAAAATGATTAGGTAACAATTTTAGTGTGGTTTATATTTTTTTCCTTAACCTTTTGTGCTCATCCTTGAATCTTCTATGTCTTTAGTTATCCATTCAAACGTAAAAAAAAAAAAAATTGGGAAATACATTAAGTTGCATCTCCAGGTAGCTAATTAATTAATTAAGTTGCATCATTTTTTGTTTTGACTTTAAATAGATTTTTCTCTTCTTCCCACAATGTATTTGTCTCATATGTATCATCATCTTGAATATTGAATTCCTTGGCTAGCACATGGAGGACTGTTCTTTGCTCATCAGCTTTTGTTGGTTGTTAATTTCCTCTTTTGTTACTTAACCCAATATTGAATTTCTTGGCTAGCACATGGAGAACTGTTCTTTGCTCATCAACTTTTGTTGGCAATTCATTTCCTCTTTTTTTACTTAACCCAATATTGGTTTTGTATCACCTTGTCCTTGTTGCTTTCCAAAGTTGTCACAAATACATTCAGATAATATATTCTCACCTGTTTATTAAACTTTAGAGTAGAGATTTTTGGTGTGCGAGGAAGTAATTTATTGTTTAATGAGGACTTGGTCATTGCTATACATCCTTCCACAATTTGAAGGATTGGAAATCTGTTCTGATACAAAAATTATTCATAATTTTTTCTATTTACCAGTAGAAATAATAAAACCACTTAATTAAAATACTCTTTTACTTGATTTACCCAAATGATATTTCAATAGGATTCAATGAAGTGCAAATTGAAAAATTAAAAATGGTGAAATAAATAGAAATTCAAATAATGTATTGGAATTTTATCTGAAAGTAGGGAAAAACCTATTGGTAGTGAGAGTTGTAGGTCTACCGAATCTTATTAGATCAAAAATAATAATTATAGAGACTAGGTGCTACAATTAAATGTTGTTATGCCTATTGTCAAGTTGCCAGTCCTTTCTACAATTGAATCCTCCTCATTTTGATCTCTACAACACTTTCACGAGCCTCCAATGAGCCCATGTGACCTTTTCATTCTTAAATAGATGTTGGAGGGTTATCCTGTATAGTGTAAGGCTTTATAATATGAATTGGAAGATAAATAGAAGATAGTTTGTTTCCTCTACCCACACAATCACATGTTACAAAACTACCTCTCTACTGCAAGTGTTGTTTTTTCTCTAATACGTAAATTGGGTGCCTTTGTTGATCACTTTTTGAAAACATTATGCAGTTGAGGAAAATTCCTCTTTAGATCCATATGGATTGTGTATATGTACATCAAAGGAGAGAAATAAAAAATGGTGCTTCAAATCTAAGATAGTGTAGACAAAGACTTAAAAAAATTCTTAAGTTGTTTGGAAAAATTAAAAGATGAAAATGAATATAAATTCATTGCCATAGGAGACACCAATGATTCAACTCGGAATTCCTTTATCATGTAAGCAATATTATAACCACTTGTACCCTCAATTTTCCTGACTTTAGTGTCTTCTCCTTCAATTTCATATATTTTCCTAGAAAACAAAGAAGAATATTGAATATTTATAATTTATGTACATGCGACCATACACAATTGTATTTATTACAATAATGAGATCTACGAACATCCTTAAAATCAAGCTAGTTTTTCTCTATTGTTGGTTAAACCAAAGAAGGATCTCAAACGCTTAAAGTAAATCAAATTCCAATACAAACCATTTAGAGTGGGAAATAAGGTAAGATTAAATTAGCACAATTTCATGGTGAGAGAGTGTGTTAATTATATTTTGGATATGCTAAAATAATTGATGAAAATGTTGTCACACTGTAAGATTTTTGCAAGTAATTAATAATGATTGGGAACTATTTTTAGGTGGAACAACATGAACAGAAGAGGTAGGATGCAAGGATGCAGGAATATTTGTATACACATAATGCAGCAGGCAACATTCCCAAAGGCTCAAATCACCTTTCTCTAAGGCTGGCAGATGAATATTCCTTCAATACAAAGGCTTGAAAGACACTACCTTCACCTAAGGCTGAATTAGTTCCCTATCTTATTGAAAACGCATATCAACATTTTGTTTTGGAAACTGATAATGTCCTTGCAGCATCCATGGTAGTCTCAAAAACTCTAAGGAACTCTTCCAACCTAGAAAGGATAGTCTATCATGCTATTACAGATAAGTGAACATATGCACCAATGCATGCTTGGTTTTCTTTGCATCCTCTTCCTCCGGAAGTTATTGAATTGAAATATCTTCATCAATTTATATGGATGACAAAAGGTAACATCCCTATTTTGGATGCCATGAAGAATGACCATGATATTCAAAGACACTACGATCAAGATAATGTCAATGGAATAAGTCCTACTCCCACTTTCTTGGCAACTAAACTCCAAGTGCAAAGTCCTAAACACTTCTCAATAATGAACCATATTTGCATATATGTTTTAGAGGTAAACTTTCATTCACTAGTCATTGTTACTTGAAGGTGCAAATTATGACTTCCTAATATCTATGATTTTCTTTATGTACTTGAGAATTTGATAGTGTTTTTCTTGACTGTTTACGGATAGCTTTTTGTAGACCTTCATAAGTGGTTTTTTGGGATGATGATGTTGTGATACAACATGACTTGTCTCCACTATGGGACATTGACCTCCGTGGAAAGGTAAACGGTGTTGTCAAAAAATACCAAGAAGATGACCCTTGGGTTATGTCAAAGATATTCAGAAGTTACTTCAATTTTTTACATCCTCTTATAGAAGAGAGTTTTGGTTCAAAGAAATGTGCATGGGCATATGGGATGAACATCCTTGATCTACAATCTTGGAAGAAGACTAATATAAGACAGAATTACCAATTCTAATTAAAGCAAGTAAGATCAATTTTCAGACTTTAGATTCCAATTTTATACTCTTCATTAGTCCTAATGCAAATGATGTTATCATTGATCCCTATTTTTAGATTTTTTTTGAGGAATTAAAATATCCACCTTAAGAACTAGATGGAAGCATTCAGTCCTAAAAAACTATAATCAATTATGTCATAGTTTTCTCCACTCTTTTGTAAAATACCCAAAGTAATCATTGCAAGCTTGCATAACATGTTATCTCTTTGATTTAATATTTCCTTCATGAGGTTTGGAACATAAGAATTAAAAAGAATTAGATAGTTGTATCCAAAAAATTAACAATTTTCTTGCTTGAGATTCCAATTTAAGGCTTTGCTATATGGGGACTCTGCCACTAGCCCTAATTGCATTTAATGAGCTTGTTCATCTTATCAATCAATCTTGGCATGTGTTAAAATTAGGCTATCAACCTAAATCCAATTTTGACAATACTAAAATTTGTTATAAAGGGAATGACTTGAATTCTAGGGCCAAAGGTAGAAAAATTGATGCTTTTTGATATGCATAAGATATTACATAATAGATATGCACATTGGGGTTATATATCTAGAAAGAGAAGACAAAGAGGAACCTATAGCTAAAATCTGATTTAAAATTAGGAGGTTAGTGTTTCTTGGTAAACCTCAACCTAGTAAAGCTATATGTAGAGGAAAATGGTATTTCTAGAATTAGTATGCTACTAAGAACTATGCCTGGAAATCTCATTAGAAATTTCTAAGACTATATCACTTGGAGCATCGTCAATAATCTCTTTTTTGGATTTACTAAATTCCAATCTGTGGGTCTTCCTCTACTCTGGCTAATCCCAAATCTGTGTCTTGTAATCATACCACCTCATAAAGAAGCTAAAATTGTGTGTTAATGGGGGTTTTCCTAGGTCAAGCCCTAATTTTGGATATAGCCATGAAATTGAAATGACAGAATGTTGTAGCATAGAAAAGACTAGATCTAAAATTGAAGTATTTAATCTTATACCTTTTGATGCAATTATATTTTAATGTGATCATAAGAGCTGATGCAATAATATGACTTGATAAAACATTAAAAAAATGAATTGTAAAGACATGCTTCAATTAAGGTTGTTGTACCTTACCATAATACCTAGATCTAAAGAATATAGTTGGATGAAATTTCACCTTGACTGCTTCTTGACTGTAGTGGATGTGAAATGAATTAGAATAATACCCTTATATAGGGTTCTCAAGGTATTTTTGCAAATTAAGCCAACTTCCATTTGTTATATTGAGACAATAGGGTAAATGAGAAAATGGAGGGAACTTGGCACTAACACATTTGAATTAAGGTCCAAATTGGAGTGTCAAGGGCACCCTAACACAACTTGTTAGAATACTTCAGGGATAACTGAGAGGGGGGGTGTGAATCAATTATCAGCAACTTGATCTTTATCTTAAACTTATTAATCCAGATTGATACAAAGTAAATGCACATTCAGATAACACATTACACAACACATCAATTTGGTTACGGGGAAACAAAATGGTAAAAACCCCGGTGGGAATTAGTACCCACGAAGAACTATACTATTTTTAGTGATCCCTGTTAAAAGATCTTCCAACCCTGTTAGGAGTTGTTCATTACAATGCAGTAGTATAGTGACCTGGTTAAGGGTTCAGACACTGTTAGGAGTCTTTTACAATAACCCTATTAGGGGTGGTGGACTCACTATCCAAGTGGTGAAGACTACAACCTTCTGGATATTTTATACACACTGTATCAACAAGGTGAACTGTTGTTTGTGACACTTCTTGTCTAATCAGTTCCTTTTGTGCGCCGATGCTTTAACCTCTTGTAAAGCACTACAACAATCTTATCTATATTCTAAAATCTTCAACTTCAATATCTATATTATCAACATATGATAAATATAGCTCTGCTGCTTTAACACTCTGCTCTGCTTTTCTTATCTCTGGCTTTCGCAACTCTTCTTATCACAAATGACCTTCTATAAGTACATACACCAAGTATGAGATCATGGGACATGTTAGATGACTCTTCTAAACATTCTTGTTGGCTCTACTAAGTGCGCAAGCATAATTACAACTGCGCAAGTACTAACTGAATAGATGCGTCGCTTCACTAAGTCGGATACACCAAATTAACCATAACTTTGCAATCTTCTTGAAATATGTTTGGCGCCTTTAGATTAATATCAACAACTCATAACTCATCATGAATATACACACGCATATCCTGAAGATAGGTGCAACTCAATAAACACATTACATACGTTGGCCTTAAACCGTTATTCCTCTAGAACTGTAACCGTCAATAACAGAATTACATATCTTTACTGAAACATCATATCTAGGTCTGCATGTATGAACATAGCATAATAAACATGTCAACAACATGTATCTATCCATGCAAGTCTTCATGTCATCATA